>KN890508.1:18846-32011 GCA_000934455.1 Apostichopus parvimensis
TAAATAAATGTGTAGCAAGTGGTATGACAGCCGGTTTCAACCTTTTGGCGAAACCGGTCATGTAGTGGAATTTTTCTGGTGTGTTGATCTTTGTATTTGCATATATTGAGATCTGTATATTAAATTTTTAATTTATATTATCTTGCCAGAGTAATAGGATTGTTAGATGTACTATAGGTAGCCTAACATTACAGATCCTCATTAGGGTATAGGCTACATTATAAATGGTAAAGCATGTTTTGGTTTTAAAGTCTGGAATTTGAATTTGTTGGAAAATGTAGCACAAAAGTGTGAACAGTTCTGAACCTTCATCTCAGAGCAACATATGATATTCATAAGTCTGTACATTCATAAGTCATATAGTCTGTACAAGTGTGCTGGGAAGTGTGACATGAAAAGGACCCTGCATAAAAGATTGTCCCCAATCAGGGAGAGTTACAATAGGGCAGTATGTCACAGTGATGTACAACACTCTACATCTATGATCAGTATCTTCCATATATGCTAAATTCTCCATTGAACAATTACAGAAATAATTTCATAATTGTGTAATTCTTTGGACGATTTAATATAACATATCTAAATTATCTACTTGTGAGTTTATTACAGATCCCATAGCAGTTAATCATCACATTAAAATCAGGAATGATAATAGTTTAAAGGAAGTTTGGACTGGTAGTATCTGTTTCACTTGCGTCACTTCCAGGTTGCACCATGTAACACACGTATTACATCATGTTTGGATTGTCGACCAAACCTTGCTTAATATATGAATATTCAGAGAAGCTGGGACCTGTAAACCATCCACACTAGTTTGGAATATCAGATCAGAGAATATCAGACTTTTGACTATTAAATTATTTCATCTGGTTTACTATAAAATTTTGACTTAAATAAACACGGTTCGATATGGTTCACTGAACATTATATTGTGACAGAACCATTTGTGACCTGGAAGGTAGTGAGGTTGCCCTCTTTCAGACTGTTTTTGAACTTTCTTTTTCATTTTGTGAGTGCATGTAAAAGTAGTTTTCCTTCAAAACTCACTTCAGGTAGTGTTGCCTTTGCAGAAATATCACAACCTTAACTCGACAGATTTCTACCATTAATTCAGTTCTTCCAAGAAGGAGACTATTAAAATAACCCTAAAGCCAGCTACTGATGTGTGGAAGGCCTTGCATGTACAGAAGTTGTGTAACAAAAACCTCCCATGGTTCTCTTTATGATAGTTAACCTGTAACACAATGAACGATTAGTCCTTAACTTGGACAGGAAAGATTCCTAAACTATGAAGGCTTCACGCTTTGTTTAAAATTGGCAATGGTATAACTCTGGCAGACAAATTTAAGCTTATTTCTAATAAACTGTAATTCCAGCCCACGTATCATGTATTTGTATTCAAATCAAACATGGCAAATGATAACCATGTCTCTGTGATCACTTTGCCATGTTTAAGAGTCATTTGATTTGCATTTATTGCCTCATGCAGGAAAGAGTTCAATTTTTAATTGTGCTCTCAGTTCCTCTAACATAGGGCATTTGAAGACTGGCAAACATCCTGTTTATATCGCAATTGTATATATCTGCAAGCTTTTACATAGTCTGTCTACCAAATGAATACCTTTATTTTGAGTTACAAGATCTACAGCAGTGGGTTATCAAAGTTTGACTGTCCAATAATTAACAGCTGGTCAAGTACTGTAATTCCTGTTGAATTAGTTTAGTCCAGCTGCTAGGAATGGTGCAATTAGGTCCACGATGTTAACAAAAGGAAGCAAAACAAAGAGAGATACAATAAATTTGTGGGACGCAACCTCTACTAATATTTAATAACGGGTATTTATCCACACCTGTCATCAAAGGAAAAAGGAAAATAAATGTTTACTTTAATTGTTGGAACATCTGTTTTTTGAAATCGATATTGCGTACATCGTTAAATTACATGTTTGCACATGTTTTCATGTTATAGTCTTAAAAGCTGTGAAGATGTCTGGTACAGTTGGTGTTTGACACGAATTGAAAAAGTGAGAAAATATCTGTCACTCTTTGCAGTAAACTTCAAACAATCCAAACCCAATGTAGAGGTTAATTTGTAAATTGCTGCGTCACACAAAAATGGGGTATTTCAACACACTAGATTTCTTGCAAATTAGAGGTTGTTACAGATTCCTATGTCAACCAGTGCATTCTGGGATTTCAACACTTTTATTGCATCAAAACCAGAGGTACCTTGTGACAGTAGGGGTGATGACTGGTACTATTCTTCACCAAAAATACACACTTTGAATTTCATGAAAAACAAAGATGGGTCTTCCTACAATGGTTTCCAATTGTGATATTTCTACATATATTTTTTTTCTGTAACGGCTCTATGTATTACACTTACTGTAATGGTTATAGCTCCATACATCTCTTAGATCTATTGAGGATTTATATATATAACCAAGTGTATGGTTAAATATTTCATGTTTTGGTCGCTAAGCTACAACCCTCCTCAAACAGTAGCTATAATGATATGCTCATTGCAAAGTTCAAATTTAAATATTCATAAAAATTTGAATTTTGTTCTTGTTGGTAACTGTAAGTGCTTTTGATATATGGAGCTAATAAAAATATATATATTGTATTCAAAACCTTGGATGGATATCATATTAAAAAGAAAGAGCCTCAAAGATTATTAATTAAATACACATTTCTTTAATTGAAATTTAAGTTTGTGAAATAAATCTTTGCATAAAATTAACTAAAGGTAAGAAACCTAAGCTTGCTGCACACTTATGGGATAGTGTGTCATGTAATTGCTACAGTATGAACTGTACAGTACTTGCTGTAATTCTGGATTCTCACTGCCAACTTACACCTCCAAAATGTCATTTCAAGGTACCTAGAACAGGTACCTAGAAATATTTCAGGGCAAATGTTAAAGGATATCTTCTAGTTGTCCCATGGACAACCAGGTCATACTTTCGGCTGTCTGAACAACAAATTTGGTCATTCGAAAACAAATTTAGCCAAACAACAAAGAATGACCAATACATGTAAGCTGTAGAATAGATGTGTAGGTTTGGCGAATAGAACACCAGCTTTGGGTAATGTACACTTCCACATTGAAGGGATCAAAGGCCTATCACTAGTTTTGTTTTCTATGGTATCTCCAAAGAGCTGGAAGTTGGCACCAATTTTTCATTTTACGTTGGGAGGAGGGGGGGCTAAGTTACAATGTAATCAGTATTTGATCTAAACAACTATAGTCATACAACTAGTTCACCTCCTAAGCTGATTTTGGTCATCCAAACAGTAGTTTGGTCACCTACGACAACTGGACGACCATTAAAAATGTATGGGGTTGAAGAATATTAATTTATTCCTGTTCAATTGTCAATTATGTAGTTCATGTATATGCTGGACCAATGGCTGATAAAGTTAACTGTGGTTGAATTATCAATGGCCTTTTGCTTGTAAACGTAAGTTTCCTTATTTCTTTTCTGTTTTGATAAAGGATTCACCCCGCAATGGAGCAATCAAATTGCGTACACATGTTTATTCTTCTGTAGTTTTTCATAGTGGGGTGGAGTGGGGGGGGGCAGGCAGGGGGTTGATTAGGTTGTTGTTTTTGTTTTGAATGCCTGTCAAAAAAATTTGTCCTTAGAAAAGATCATGTAAACATTAGGAATTATTGAGTGGATTTGAGCTCTATAACCAAAATGTATGTGTAAAGTTGACACTGGTGCAGTTTGATCAGTTCAACTGAAACCATGCTCTATACTTGTATGGCGGTGAGTTACCAAATATTGACCTATTATAGGGCAGGAAATGTAAACCCTTCCAAGATAAATGCTAGCACTGGAAATGTTCCCCAAATAGGAAACCATCCAAGTCATATTTGATGAATTTTCGGATACGATTATATGCAAGGTGGAAGGTGGTACTTCAGACTATGAATGGGTCAGTTCTTGTACAAACAGAACCTGGGCGACAGGACAGTTATTGTTTTGGTTTGGTTGCCGTGGTTTTTGTTAGACCGCCTAGCGAGATGACTTCCTATGCATGAGATCTTACGAGAGATATGATGCGAGATGTGTGGACAGCTGAATTAGTTGGCCTACTCGTAACTATAAGAGTTGTTTGAGGGCAATACTTGTTGGAAAGTTTAAAAGACTGTTTGGACAGTAAGAAGAGTATGTTAGATGTAGGATTGCCAGATAAAAAGATATTATACATGCATGGCCACACCATCAAAGACTGAGTGCTCACATTTAAAGGCATTGAAGACTCGCCCCAAACCACATGCGGCCATCTGAAAAAGTTAACTTTCTGTTGATTGCAAGTGACGTTTTGTTCGTGTCGCTACAAAATGCAGACAGTAATGAAACGTAATACCTTGTTATCTTTAGCTCAGTGGACCTTAGATGTCCATCGCTGTATCGTTTTATACACTGCTGTGGGTATTGACTGCAGCTGTATGTACTGACTGTACACTAGTGTCTTATTACCAGCGGTAGCAAGCTGTGTGTGTATTTTCTGGGATCGATGGTGGTGTCTAACACTTCTGTTACACCTCATTCAAAACTAGGTCAGATTACTGGCATTAGACGCTTCTTTTGCGCGAGTCTTCACACCCTTTAAGGGATATACACAGGTGGAAGACAATATGTAACTATAAATATCTTAGTATTGGAGGAAAAGTCTGCAGTGTTAACTGTTGAAAATTCCATGTCAATATCTTAGTTGTTCCTATAGCTTGAAATGAGGTGGATTGAATGTAACCTAATTGGCATGGACTACCAGCTAGCCAGCTCTCCCTAACTTCAGGAAGTTGGTCACATGGTATCTAGTGCTCTGTGACGGATGTCATCGAGTCCAATGCTCTTCAATTTAGCATTTCAATTTTCCTGCCAAAGACTGGATGTCTTCTTAGCTACTAGAAAACTTCCTCATAGAATAGTGAATTTACTGTACATGCAGAATGTACCTACTAAAAATAAAACAAATGGTTGATGATGAGAATATTGTGCATGCATATCTCAAGATGATATTTAGTGGTTCTTAAGTTTCTTTGTTTTGCTCTGCAGTAGTAAGTATTTTCTCGATAAAGAAAACTTTATAGTTAACAAAACCTCAAAAAAGGTTTGTTCCAACTCTATCCATTGTCATAGTGTTTGTATAGTACCAAACTAAAGAACTAAACACGATTTGTTTTAATATTCTATCGCAAATTTTGTAATTGACAGATCTTTTGTTTCAAAAGTATTTTCCCTTAGAAATAGAAGTACTTTAAAAAATACTTTTGTGCTATAGATTCTTTGACCTTTGATGGATCTTTTTGTCCCTTTTGACATTTACATAACATGTGTGAAACAACGTCATGATAGGAAGGGGTGATGGTGGAGCAATTAATCAAAACTGGTTTCCTTAAGATTGGTGCATAGCAGGAAGTCATGATCATCTTTGTCACAAAGAGACCCGATCATTATTATGTTACTTTCCTTCTTATGGTTAGATCGCGGAAGAGTTCATTGGCGGTCTTCCAAAGCACAACATTTAGCCACCTGCGTAGCCAGTTGACGCACTAGTCTATACACGCAGGTTGTCTCAACTCTGTGCAATGCCAGGTTATTGTGACCTGAAGCATGTTGCAGGTGTTTCAGATAACCCACAGTCCAGCTGAATGAGGGCGCTACAGAAGGTTGAGGGCAGTATTTAAGTTTGACCAATCAGTCCACCTAGTCGTCTAGCTACTCTGTTAAGACATGAACGAACGGCAAATTGAAGGAACGCTTAATTTATTACCCTTTTGGGTAACTCAGAGAAAATTAAGCAATCACAAAATTAT
Source organism: Apostichopus parvimensis (assembly GCA_000934455.1). Classification (NCBI taxonomy): domain Eukaryota; kingdom Metazoa; phylum Echinodermata; class Holothuroidea; order Aspidochirotida; family Stichopodidae; genus Apostichopus; species Apostichopus parvimensis. The sequence continues at coordinate 24,680 of KN890508.1, forward strand.
TTTAAATTAAATCTTTTTATATCATTATGAGCGCTGAAACCATCTAGATTTAGCTTCTTTATCTTATTTTCCTGAAGAAGTAAAGGTCTGCAAAACTGTTTCAAGAAAAGAAACATTACTTAGTCTTTGTTAACATTGATGGTAATCTGGTAAAACGAAACGCTTCTTTATAGGTAAGTTCCGGTGTGGCATTGTTTCTTCTTTGCATTACCTGAGCAATTGAAATTCTATTATGGGTGCATGTCCTTTGTTTTTCTGTTTGTGTGCATGTGTGTCTTGTTTTGGGTCTTTCTTCTTTTTGTTTGGCCTTTTTTTCCTTTTTGATATTTTGTGAGTGAAAGTCTCATCCTTTCTTGCATACCATGTGGTATATAATGACTTTGAAATAAAAATGATTGTTTTTTTTTTGTCTTCTAAAGCACACCTGTTCAGGAACTGGAACAAAAGACTTGTCAAACAAATATAATATGAAGATAAGGATCAGGAAGTAATTAATAGCAGAGAATATCACTCCACGCACCTGTATTCATTCAGAGATGTTGTGCTGTTATCTCTAGCAACACATGTTATAGAAAGAAATAAAGAAAATCAACGATTCATACCAGCATATAATGAGATGCTTTATAAAACAAAATGGCAGCATTTTAAATTTACTACTCCAAGTTGAGCACAGAAATTCAATTGAGTGTTTGAAGTGTAACAGTCCTTCACCCATTCTGATCTTACAATAACATTCCTATTCTTAATTATGGTGGTTTAGTTTTATGTCCATTTTGACAGTCTTTCTTGTGGGGGGGACTGAGGGGGGTGGGGTGGGTTGATTTATCAGTATAGATCGTTTGAATTAATTATGATCATGGATAGTCTTGTGTCTACTTTGCTGGTTGTTTAGGGGTCTTTGTTGGTCAATAATGTCCCTATCATATACAAGTTAATTAACATACTCCCAATTAATCATACAGGTTTAATAGAGATCATGGGTTAGGTTTAGGTCGCTAATTAACGTGCTGCATATCTCTGTGTACAGGTGGATAAGTCGTTATGGAATTATCCATCCCATTTGTTTGTGTATTTCTCTTTTCTTTAGTTTGAATTTTAATAGTATGATTTGTAAAACTGTTAACCCTTAACTGTAGCTGAACAGTCATGCAATACAATTCAACGTGTGGATTTATTTTTACCCTATTTATCCCATTTTCTCTTTTATATATTTTTACAGTAAAATACTACACAGCTTGATCCAACTTTCTTTGGGAGATGGGAATTGTAATGACACAGAGAAGATGGAGGAGGCTTGGCACCACTTTAGTGATGCCCTGAGTCTCATCCACAACAGCACAGAGCAGGTAACAGTTGTACCTATGGTTAACACAACATATGTCCGGAGTTACCCGGACATGTCCGGAGTAGTTACCCGGACATGTCCTCCTTTCCTGTCTAACCTGAGCATCCGGGGTGATTTAACAAATTTGAGAATTGTCTGCTTAGTTAGATCCTACTTTCACTACCATGTAGTAAATGCTGTGGCAAAATAACTGGCTACGTTAAAAAAGCAAAGTAATTGATGGCTAGAATGGGATTTGAACCAATGGCCCAGTTTCATTTGATACAACCCAGAGAGCTGCAGGGTAGGGATTTCATGAGAAATTCAGTTTTTTACATATAATTATATAAGACAACGATTAGTGAAAAACTGACTGGGGAATTGGATAAGAGCAGAGAACTAAATGAAACTGGGGGCTTGATCCCTGCAGGGGTACACAGTATGCAAGTTACTGTGGCTTCTGACTGCGCGTCTTCAGTATCTACATATAGGGGTCATCACCAACTAAGGACTGGATAGCTCAATTGGTAGAGCATGGGAATTTTTAACACAAAGGTCAGCTGTTAATTTATTTGCTCATTATTTTGTCTAAAATTTCTGTTTTCCATTATTCATTTACTTATAAACAAAGAAGAAAAACTTACTATAATATGCTGCTCCAACTTGAACATAGGCAGTTGTTAAGCATAATCGATCCCCTCCCCCTCCTTCCCCAGGCTCCCTCTCTCCCTCCCTCCCAATTTTCCATCCCTCCCCAATGAAGGAAACCAAGTTCTGTTACATGTTTTCATCAACTCTGTTTTTCTTCTCTCTTCTCTCAATAGTTGGATTACCCGGAAATTGAAATTCTCTGGTTGATGACAAAATCCTGGAATACCGGTATTTATGCTTACGGGTGTGTGTTGCAATAGCTTATTCTCTACATTGATGGAAAAAAACATTGTTATTAATATCACCCTTTTGCAATGTATATATTCTTGAGGTTGTGTATTGTACGTGTCCTGCCCTATAAACAACGGGCTTCCCTGTTAGTGCAAGGTTAGCATATTTGGTCGGGTCTTATCAGACAATGAACCCTAATACAATCCCACATCTTTATCTCACACAACCAAGTCATGACCTGGCTTACATATTCTTGCATGTGATTGCGTCTACATGGTGCAATTATAATTGCCCGATTTGCAATTCTGTACCAAAATAAATTTCACACAGTTCCTTAGTTTCGATACATCTTTGTTACAACACTTCCTGAAGTTTCTAAAACAATGAAAGCAATAATTGCTTAGAAAAATCATGTGAATACGCACAATCATGTCAAAGTGAATACATTTACAGTAATGTTACAGCAAAATAGGATACCTATTTATTCATTAAGGAATATAATATGCAGTCTTGATGGTGTGTGTATGTGACACTGCTTGTAAAACACAATAGCTCAAATAGTATGTGATGACTGAACTTAAAAGTTGGTGTGTGGGTTGGTCTTAGTGATAGCATAAAAACCATATTGAACTTGGTGGAGATCAAAGGTCAACTCTGAAGCTAAGCCTGCATGGATGATATATTGGGTATGTGGATTCACCTTAGTGAGTACAAGACCTCTGTTGTTTTGGTGGAGGTCAAAGTGTAATTGAGGTCAACAGAGGTCAAAGTTGAAAACTTTTGAAGTATAATAACTCCAACTTGAAGCTTGGATGTGGCTCATACTAGGTATGTAGAATCATCTTTATGACTACACCAGAATCTGATGGGTTTTGGAAGGTCAAAGGTCAATTAAGGTCGATAAAGATCAAAGAATGGAATTGGTTTGCAGACTTACAGTAGAAGTACATAGCTATTTCTCTGATACAGTTCTTGCAACCTCTTTATTGCTCAGTTTGGGTCACAAGGAGGTCAGAAAGTCAAGTGAGTGACAACTTCTTGAGGTATTGTTTTTTTTTTTTGCTGGGGATACCAGTCACAAGCCACAAATGGTATTTCTTTTGTTAGTGGTGCTACAATGGGATAGGATCCCTGGTTACATGGTATGCAAGATATTGTGGCTTCTGAATTAAGCAGTCCCCCAGCATATAAAGAGGCTAAAAAGGGCCCGAGTTGCTACCAACTAAGGGCTGGATATCTCAGTTGGTAAAGTGTTGGGGATGTGATGCCTGGTTACATGGTATGCAACATATTGTGTATTCTGAAGTAGACTCCCTGCAATGAAAGGGCTAAAGATAGTTTAGGTGATAGAGTGTAGGGCGGCTCGTAACAGCAAGATGACTGGTTTGTACGTTCTGCTATTATTATAGTCCTATAGTTTGAACAATGTACATAATGTTGCTGGCTCACTACTTATGTTATCAGGGCTTGTAGGAGAATGATGCACTGCTATATATGCTGTGTTCTAAAACAACTAAGCTGTTTATAATAGCAAACTTTCTTGGTAAGAAGTAGTACCATATTATGTTAAATTCCATAAGTTCATTCCAGGAAATGTCTTGAATACAAACCTGTAATATCAAAATGGGTATGTACTGATTGCATTACCACTGGAACAGGTTGAATTTTTGTATTTCGTTTTTGGCAACAAGAGGCATTCCCAGAAATGTTGTTTTAGTAAAACAGATGAAAACAAAGACAGATTTTTTTTTTAGTTGGTTTCCTGTTTGTTACTTCAGATAAAATGAAACCAAAACAGTTCTAGGAGCCACAAAAAGTAAATTATAAACATCATTTGCTTCCTTGTTTCACAACTGGTTTTGTCTAAATTACATCTGTTGCTAACTGGGCAACGAGTTCAAAGAAAGTTTAGAGGAACCATGGTCTTGTCATATTCTTTTTGAGAGTTTTTTTTTGGGGGGGGGGGGGGGGTTATGTACGTTTACAATTCAAATGGCATGACAAAGGTTGATAAAGCCAAAAATGAAATATTTCATGCGTGATCTGCACTTGTATAGCAAATATGGTTTATGAAAGGAAATGAAGATGAGTTTAAAAGGTAAAACAAAGTATATTGGGTTAGCAAAGAAAGCATAAAAGCTAGAGAGGAGAAGCAATAAAGTAGGTATAGCAAAGGAAAACAATGGACAACCTGCCACAGTTGAACAATATTAGTTTTAAGACTGTGTATACTTGAGTCAACAACATGCACTGTAAGTATTAATTCATGGTAGGTTGTTATTGTGCATGACCTTTGACACAGAACCTGATTAAGTTCATTATAAGTATGATTAATGGGTAAATGTTTGGTTTCACAGGACTGGTAAACCACAGATAGCGATGAAATGGTCTTCCCTTAGCATGAAGTTCCTGAGCCTACTCAGAGATTTTAAACAGAGTTATGAACCAAAGGTAAGTATTTAGTCCACTCTTATAAACTACTTGCTGATCAACAGAAAGGTTTGTAACAGACTTCAGTATGTTTTGTAGAGAGTTGTATAAAAAGCAAAGGTAAATTCACAGCCTTGGTGCCTTTACAAGGTAGCCGTAGAAAGGACCAGTTATTAATTAAAGTATGCAAAAGAGTTCAGTTTGTACTATAAATGGGAGATTGAATTAGTGTTTCAAACGATGATAAATTTGTCATTCATTTGGCTGTTACCATATCTTTGGGTTAGTGTGTTCACACAATGATAAATTTGTTATTCCTGATACAGGGAGGGGATACAGGGGAGGGGATACAGGGGAGGGGATACAGGGGAGGGGATACAGGGGAGGGGGATAGATTATAGTTAACAGTCACACAGGACATGGTGTAGTCATGGTTACTTCAGGACATGCTCTCCCATCCTGTAGAGACAAACCGCAATGGGTAAATAATTGGTAATGAGTGGATCGGACTGGATAATAATCAATTGACCCAAATAAACCAACAAAGTGGTGAGGGTGATCCTGGAAAAGCCAAAAGTGCAAAGGGAGGTGATTTTATAGACCATACATAGACCAGGGAGTTGTTATGGAACAACTCCCTGCATAGACAACTAAGCTTTTAGTTCATGATGAATTAATGGATCCAAAATTGTCAGCTTCGATTAGAGAAAAGATTTTTGTAGTTTTCAAGTGATAACAATGGATGATTAGCTCCATTAGCTACTGTTCAGTTCTGTATTTTTGTGGTGACCATCAAATTTCTTATCTCACAAAATTTACATTAATTGTGACTACTTCATGCCAGTCCTCAGATGTCTTCAATTATATCATTTCAGTGTATTGTGAATAAATTCTCAGAGATACTAACACCGGCGCAAAGTGGGAAAAATGTGTAACGTAAATATAATGACTGTTGACAAACTTGGTCATTATCACCTCAGGAAATGGTACAATGAGGTCAATATATGGCAGCTTGGGTAACTTAAAACCCCAAATTCAAATGAATTTTTTCATTAGAGAATCACTTCTAACTGGATTTAAAGGCCTTGCACTTTGTGCTCAGAGTAACAACTTGATCTTTACTCTCAGTTGGAATGCTCTGGCAGAGATACTGAAAGAAATCATTAATTGCCATTTGTTTCATTTTGCTCTTTCTTGCATATTTGTGGCCAATACCCCAGGTAACCATAATGGGATATTTACATAAGGCTGCTGCTTTTGTACATATGATTTATACTAATTTATTCTCTCCTTCTAATTAGATGCAAGCCATGTTTGAAGAGGTTTCCACCAAGCTAGCTGATGAAGAATCCATCGTTATTAAAAAGGAACCTTAGGATTAATACCCAAAAGAACGCCCAAAGTATTCCTCTTTCATTCTCATGTTCTGTCAACTTCCTTATATGAATACATCAGGGAATAAAGACTCACAGAAAAGAGTGTCAGCTTATGTACTGGAATCCAGTCAGAGTACCAAGAAGATAGACCAACCATCGAAGCAAGGACACTGTTTGTCAATCTAAACAAGCTTCTCTAATCATATTCTTAGTAAAACTTGCTTTTCCATAATAGGTATACTTTAGTTACTACAGAATTGAAAGCCTGAAACATCCCTTTACCTGTGTAGACATGTTACGTGTTAGTTAGGGACAGTAACAACTTGCCTCACTTCCACCTTCCTACTTAATCCCCCCACCCATCCCTCCTTTTAAAACCCCTAGTTCCCCCTTCAGGCAAGCTATCTGTCTACGATTTTGAACATTTCAAGTCAATTCCCTCAGGAATCAGCATTTGCTGCTAAGCATCATTTATGAGGTCAGGTACATGCAATGTTTTGATGATGGAATGTCACCCCCCCCCCCCATTTTGTGATACCAGTTGACCTCCTAATATCTTCCTTTTTGTCATTTCATCCTTTGATGCCTCGAATTTGCAGTCTGAATAGAGTTGCATTAGTTTTTATCCAATGGAATGAGAGTTTGGTGAACTATTTGTCTTTTTTTTTTTTACAGTTGTTAATCTTGATAATGGTCCATCTTCTTATAGTTTGGTTGCTCTACATTTTTTTCCTTGAGAGTTAAAATAAACTTGATGTGGGCTTTAACATCTGGTTGTCATATCTTATAATTTCCATGTTTTGTTCAGTATTGCTGTTGGTGAACCCTTGCGGCCCAGGGTCAATTAGGCGGCCTGGAGAAATATGTAGGTGGCCTTGGAAAACATGGGATGAAGAGTAACGTATTTTACATTATAAGCAAGGGTAAAAAAAGAATGCCAAAAGGTGGTCCATTGGCATCTTTATCGGCTGCAGGGGACCCTTTCCACAATCAGCCTGCCCCACGTGCGGCCTAACCCTTCACAAGCTAAGTCCAGCCCTGATGGGAGGACCCATAAGGGTGGTATATAATTATGTTTCAAGCAAATACTGGAGTAGGACTTGAAGGGACAGTGAAAACTGTCAGAAACGAAAATGTAAGAAGGGAGATGTAACTTTGCCATGATTGAAAATCTGATTAAGGACCTGCTGAGAACCATGAAAGACCGAATAAAATTTATACTAGAAGACTAATATAACACTAACAAATCTGTATTCCTTCCATATTCAGGATTATTCTTAAACTACTCACATGTACCGACCTCAGTTCATCCCCCCCCCC
>KN890509.1:26348-45451 GCA_000934455.1 Apostichopus parvimensis
AGTCTCGAGGATGTAAACTGAAGCCAATCCACCTTCACCCTCATCCCTCACAACCTCGCATCCATTCCCCGACTCAACCTCACCACCATTTCACATAAAAAAGAAGAGTGCTTCCGTCTCAAAGACCATCATTAATACTGATACATAATACTGATACATTAATACTGATACAACACACAACAAACACATCCGTCAAAGCAAGACTGTCGTCTTATATTGTTCTTTCTCAGGTTTTCTGGATGCTGTTGGATAAGTTTAATGAACAACGCAGGTGGGGATTGGTTTTTAATGGCGGCGATTGACTTGAGTGTTCGTAATGACACCGGTCGTATTAACTCATCACCGACAACTACAACACTACCTATTCTACGGTATCACCGAGAATGTCACAACACCATTACTATACCTGGTAAGACCTTAAAGGACTCGTCTCTCTCTCATATTTCAAACAATTATCAAGGAATATTCCTGAGATGTGATACTGACAAGGAAAACAAAAGTATTCCACGTTGCTATTGGGCAACCTTATTTTAATGAATAACTTGCTCTCGGCACTAGATGTTCTGTTTGTGAAGATGCTCCTCCCTTTTTTTCCCATCATTTGATGTCATTATGAAACATGTTCTTCAAAATCTTCACTTTCTATATATAATCTACTATTGGAATGTTCTCATAGCTGTGTACCAGCAATTTATTTTAACAAAGTGCACAGGTTGGTACACATCAATCTATTAGCTGACAAGCGCAGCTTTACATATCACAAGCTTTTTCTATAGGATATAGACACTAAACGTGTCTTACACTGGTTTTACGATTTAAACGCCACAAATATTCCCGCCGACATTATAATGTGACCCATGATTAATATTCTACACTCTTAGTTGAAATCCCATCTTAATATCGTGTTCCTATATCTCAACTCCGTAGAATGTGGTTATTTGAATGTGAACTACTCTTACCAGATAAACCCCTAATGTTTCCATATTGGAGCAAGTGGAACATTGTAGGTGATTGTAATGTCATCATTGCAGATGTTCTTTGAATTGCTTTTATTACGTTTTACAACAATGTCGTTGATATTATTCTTGAAATGTGATACATTTAGGGGGGGGGGGAGACTTTTGTTTAGCATATCGATGTTTGTTTGTATTTTCTTAATTCTAAAAAATATTATTCTAATAATTCGCACATAAGGAAGAAAAACAAAGACAATACAGTTCCATTGCCATGGTGACATCATTAACTCGATTGTTTCCATATATACAGTCATGAAATTTAAAAAGAAAGTCTCAAAGACTCAAAATGCTACGACGATGTGGGTTTGACCTAAAACCTAAAAAGGCAGACAATTCCGGGCAATCTTTTCAAATGATTAACACGCTGTTACTGGTGAATTCCTTTTAATGATCGTTTCATACCGTTTGTGTTTTACGAGCTAACACTTGCATCAGCAAAGCTGGCGAATTAACAACGTTACAGTAGGAATGATTTCATTTCTAATCCTTTTCCTTCTACTTATTCCAGTGGCTGATCCGGATGGTGACGACGTCAGGTGTTTCTGGGCAACCAATTGTGGTACTGGTTGCTTTCACCTACCTGGAGCTGTGCTTGATAATGTAAGGCCTTATCCAAAGAGTATAGAAATATGTATATGTTATGAAGCGCCAAAACAAGCTCAAATGATATCAATAAATATCAAAGATCACGGTGTTAAAATGTATGTTTGCGTATGGGTGTGGGTATGGGTGTATTATGTATGGGTGGGCGTATGTGTGTGTATGTTTGTATACATTTGAAATTGTAATGAGTTGGAAAATCCAGAACAGCGCAAAGACCTCCAGCCTCCACCGGGATTCGAACCCGGGCTTCCCGCTTTATATGTGGACACCCTAATCAACTAGACTATGGACGCTGATATACACACATATATATATATATATAAATATACATATATATGTTATTATTATTATTATTATTACTATTATCATTATTTTAATATTACTTGAAACGTATCAAATATATGAAATATTGCCGTCATCAGAAAAGTTACAAACCAACATTAAGTGTGGTGTGATTTGTAGTGTGATTTCTTGCAATTATTGTTAATGTTACTACTAAATACCGTTACTATGTGTGATAAAATGAAACATAATGTTGTTCAAGTTATTGGAAAATTTCATCCAAGCATACTTTAATCTTGATGGTCTGTTAAATTAAGGGACAGAACGACCGTAGTCTTTCAAAACCTTGTTAACATATTTGTATTAGTTACATTATGCTAAGAACCATTTTTGCCATGATTTTATTTTAAGTGTAAAGGGAACCATCCTAATCAGAATCATAGTAGTATGACCAGAAATTCTTGTTTATCAATGGACGAGCTGCATCAACATCAGAGAAGGAAGTCCTTTCTGTCAACTCATTACACATTATCTGTTATATCCTTCTGGTCGTCATGAAAGCTCTAAATGATTTACATATTTAGCATATATATGATGTAAGTCGGATAGTGACAGAAGTCCTAAGATACGGTTCCTCGTGTAGTGCTCTGATCGGGAAAAGAACTGCTTTTGGTTGTGGACGCATGCCCTGTAGAAATTTTGGGACACTCATTTTCTTTCCTGTAACTTTCGTTCAATAGGAAACATGTGTTATCACATGGGATACGACTTGGACATCGGTTGGGCTTTACGGCGTTTCAATAGAAATCATGGATTTTGCGACACCAACTTCAACACAACCTCTCAGTTATATACCACTGCAATTCCTTGTGGATGTGTTCAGCAGTTCAGTCTCTTGCTTGGATCAACCTGTCTTTATTCCTCCAACACGGGTCCCGGCTTCTTGTGTAGGTATTCCAGAGAACGGTACCTACCATGAACCGATCATCGCTAGAACCAGTTCCGCGAATGTCAGGTAAACAAATAAAGACAAGTAGATAATGAAAGATACTTCCTTCATGTCAGTCTGTCCGATCAAAATTAATTCCACTAAAATGAAGTCAGTTGACTTCATTTTATTTGCGATAATGCATGCTACTGGAAGGCAAAAGGGAACAAGAGGATAGAAGTTTCAACTTTTGACAAAAAAACAAAAAACTTTTACCTCAACCGAGAAAGTTGTTTTCTCCCCTAAATGTAAAACAATATTTCTTATCATCAAGGTTCAAGCCTGAAAAAAAAACAGTTTTGAGAAGTACTTGATAGATAGAGGAACGTACTCTCTAAATTATTCCGAGATATTGAGAAGCGTTTCCCTAGATAGTTGAATTATGTCTCAGTGAGATGTTCTCCCTTGAGATTAGTATTACATTGTATTGTATTGGTAGTTTCAAAAGTATGACTGGTTTACGTGATCATAGTTTGTTTTTGTTTTATACTTGTCGATTTCAATAGTTTCAGACAAAGTTTTGTCGACAGCGTCAGAACCTTGTTTCCCTACTTATGATGTAAATATTGACATGTTTTGCTAGACATTCATTCTCATTCGTGTGCAGAGATAAAAGTGTTCTCGGTCAGTCGGTCGTGGATGCATGTCCTGTTGATTTGTTAGAAACCAATCTTTCAAGTTCTTCATATCCCTTGTTCACTGTCGGTCACTGTTTCTGGACTTGTCATAAAGTCATAAAATATGTGTATAATATATGACGCATACACACTTTATCTGGTATTACATATGCTAAAGGTTATACCAAAATAATGGTAATGCAAAGACATGTCTATAATGTTGCTGATTTGTTTTTTTTTGCGGGGGGGGGGAGGGGGTTTGTTTTTGTTTGTTATTTGAATCTATCCTGGTTCCAACCAACTTTTATGTTCCCCTTCATCAGAAAACATTATTTTGTAAGTATTTGCATGTTGATTTCAAGTGTCGCTTATGTACTTATCCTCCTGCTTGTCAATCAGCATTACTGAAATAACAACAATATCCCCGTCTGGAATGATCAAATCTGAACTCTTACCTTACCCTGACGGCCTGCCTACGGATTACTATATAAATACTACTTGGAACCCAATCACAGTTGGAGAAGAAGAAATCATGTGCTTTAATGCGGAGACAAACCTTGGGTGGGTATATAACTTAAATGTTATCAATTAAACACATTTCTTAGATTTTATTTTAGCTCACCAAAATTTCTCTCGGTAGACAAATATGTTCAGGAACACCCCCGAACAATTCTGGTTTATAAGCTTTAAAAGAATTGTCTGGTAGGCCTTAGACGTTACCTTCAAAAACGATAAATAATTTTCCAAACATGTTTTCAAAATAGGAGAACGCTAATGTTGCGTTTGACAGAAAAACGATTTTATAATCATTTAGGATGGATACTTCAAATATACTTTGAACAGTAACGAATCTTCGCAAATGTAGATTGCGACATAACCCACGCTCCATACAGTTCATACAGTAATCACAACAAACACCGCGTTTGAATACAGATTAATTTCTTCCTTAATTTTCGGTGATTTTTTTTTATAAATAATATATGTTTTAAAAAAAATCGTTAAGCCGTCATATACGCAGAGCATCGGTAATTTCATGATTTTGCGTAACAGAAGATAACTTTGAGAAGCAGACACTTCGTTGTTTATACATTGCGCTGTCCATCTCCTATGGGAATAATGTTGGCACGTAGGCTACTTTAACGTTTACAATCGGCCAGTTCTGCGAAGCCTAAGCGTCTCGGTACTGAATTCTACTCTGACATCGATTCCGCCAAGTTTAATCTTTCGATGTTCCAAATACTTTTCAAGCTTCCTTTTACTGTAAAGTTGATCCGTAAATTTTATTTCAGCGATTTCAAAGAACGGTTTAAAACTGTGGTTTAAGTATGAGAGTGAATTATGTGCAACGCTATGTACGTACCAAGTGGGAATGGTAGGCTGTATACGTACGTTCGCGATGTGTACGTAATATATTATACAAATAATGAATGGTTATGAGTGCAATAGTGCAAATATTTCATGAGTTGAAAGATGGAATGTTCCATTCAACGAGGCGCAGCCGAGTTGAATGAAACAAATTACATCTTTCAACGAATGAAATATTTGCACTATTGCACGAATGGAAACCATTCATTATTTGTTTTATACAACACCTTCAAATTTGGATATAATTGGATGTAAAATGCACTCATGCAACAGATTGTTTTGAACAGACAGGTTTCTCTGCTCTCTTACCATTGAAAAAACTGCTATCAAAAAAGTAAAACCCATGGTTCTATTTTATAGAGTGCAATAGAGCGGATTTTGCATGCAATCGACGAGCAATTGACCAATCAAATGGCCGGAATATAATTAGGTGTTGTATAAAGTAGGCTATCACCAGTGCATGTACACGCGAGAGAGTATGTGCTGCGGAAATGGGAGTGCTCACTTCAAGTCGCTCGTTTTGCCTATTTGCCTGCACCATGTCATTCATCGAATGGGGACAATTTTCACATAGTTAGAAAGAGAAAATTAGAACTACGAGGACAATGTATCCAAATCGTCCCCCAGATAATTCCTTTAATTAGTAACAAATAACAAAACCTTGTGAAATAGTCACGTGTGATGTAGGAAAATGTAATGTAAGTTTTCATTAATTCGGTACAAACATAGGTTACATTGATACAGTTAGCAGTGCATATATTGCCTACACTATGCTTTTCCATCTACAATATAGAAAGTGTTGATCTGAGTTGTTTTGTAATGTTAAACGATCATCCAGCAATCTGACTTTTCTGTCTACCAGCTGGAGTTATGTTAAATTAATCAAACACAAAATAACACAGTCGTAATTGCAAAAACAGCGGTCTAAATTGTATTTCTTGTTAAAGCCATATGCATGGGATAGTATCTTTTGGAATACGTTAAACAACATTCATCATGTAAAGCATTAGTCATGTAAAGCACTTTAGTCTGAACAAACAAGAGGTATTAAATTTTCTTATAAATCATTCAGTAGGCTTCTTTTCTGTATCTTTAAGAAAATCTCTTCTATGATAGTTGTTTGAATGGACGTAGTTTAATTTCATTTGCAGGGTTAAGAAAAGGTTAGTTCAGCATTAGAAATGCTTGGTGAGATAAAGTAAATCTATCAAGCTATATTTTATATCTGATCTGATCTTGCTGCTGTATAGGCTACCAGATTGGGCTTTCACGTCTTTATTTTACGTCTTTTTGCTCTCAGATCCGTCGGTGCACAGACATGTATAACTCTCATTACTGGAAGTAAGTATCTCAAAATGTTTATGTAATTAAAACTTTATGATACCCATAAGTCTTTAAAGCTTAACATGACCCATAAGTCTTTAAAGCTTTACATGACCATTTTGTTTTATTCATTAAAAAAGTCTCTGGTGTTGAGTTTCGTATTTTTAACATCTTTTTACCCCCGAATTATGCTTGTGTTCGAAAAGTTGATCATAAGGTTGTCATCAGTGTCGGTACAAATATGTATCGTGGAAATGACTGCAGAATTGTATGGATCACAGTGGCGTAGTTACGGTTTCAAGGGTCCCGGGTCACGACCGAATTTATTTTGAACTACCTTTGGCCTTGCCTTGTGGACATTGGTGACCCCTGTAGTTCAATAGACCACTACGCCTCTGGGGAAGCATATTTTTCTTTTTGTGATCGCAAAAAAGGGATTGAGGTAATTGATCGTTAACGTGAGATCATAGCTTGGATGTGCGTAGGTTTTGAGCAAGGAAAGGGTATCAATCCACCTACTCACTGTACGGTATGTAGAGGGCGTGATTGAAAGCAGGTGGAAGGATAAGTGAAAGCATACGGCATATCCCGAATTTCTGAAGTTTAACTATGTTTCTCTTTGTTTTCTCCTTTCCCTGCAGACCCCCCTCCAGAGATAATTACTGTTCGACCAGGCAACGGGGAGCCTACGCCACTAGAAGACTTACAAGTACTCGTACACTATGACCAGACGGTAAGCTGTCATGTATTTTTTAGATCCTCCTGCATAGCAGGAACTCGCGAAGAAACCATCATTGGCTTATGAAAGCCGCACCTTGGCTGACCGAAGTCTTTCTCTTAGAAACATATTTAACGTCCATGATTATAAATTGTCAATTGTCAACAACTCTGGACGACATACATTAATCTTGGAGTGACTCGAACTGGGGACCTTATGATTGTAAGGCACCGGCGTTAACCACTGAGCTAACACTCCTTAAAAGTCGTCATGGAACGACGTCATGAAACGACGTCGTCATGGAATTCCTATTATCCTTGTTTTCCTCAGTCAGAAAGTTAGGAAGATGGGAAAAAGTACTTTCCCACACCTCCTCTACTCCTTCTTCCACGCACAAATAGCAATGCTATATGGCCTTGCTATATGGCCTGCTATATGGCCTTCCTATATGGCCCTTCTATATGGCCTGCTATGGCCTTGTTCTATGGCCTGCTATATGGCCTTGCTATATGGCCTGCTATATGGCCTGCTATATGGCCTGTAATATGGCCTGCTATATGGCCTGCTATGTGGTCTGCTATATGGCCTGCTATATGGCCTGCTATATGGCCTGCTATAGTTCAGTTGGTCGTCTGGATCAGTAACAAACAATTCCAAACAGTGAAATGATCAATTTTCACTTTTAGATACCTACCTCATAATCCTTAAGAAATTTACAACGCCTATAATTACTGAAACATACGGCACAAAACAACCTGCAAACAGTACAAAATGTTGACTAAATTCCCTACTTTTAATCGCCTATTAGATACATCGATACAGTACCAACGTTTATTAAGAATATCGAGATAATAAATATGATACATTGTTCTAGATTTTATTCCCAATGTCACTAATAGGCAAACTTTAGATTTATCGAGAAAAAGAGATTCTTCGTCAATGTGTCTAAAAGAACACGGCCGATTGTTAATCTGAGAATTGACAAACATTATAACCATGATGATTCTACAAGCATTATCAAATGTTGAGGTGTTCAAATATTGAAACATATTTCATAATATAGCTTTATAGCTCTTTTAACCCTTTCGTGACTAACATGATTCATCGAACTTTATGCATAGCCTAAAAAAATTGTATTTAATTAATTATACTTCTTAAATCAGCTTGTTTCTTAAATCATCTTTTAATTAACAAATGATATGAAAGAAATGCAAAATTTTGATATGCGAATTGATAAACAAGAAATAACGTTGTCTGTATTAGTTTAAGTCGGAATGGCCCATAATTTACATCGTGACCATTTACTGAATATTAAACCATTGACTGAGTGATATTTAATATATTCATAGTAACATTATTATTAAAATACATGTAACAAATGATTAACTTCCCCCCTCTTTTTTCTTTTACATCAGGTTGCTCGACCATCCAGATCTACTATGATATCTCTTCACACCCAAACAGGAAGTAACGTCTATCAGGTTGATTCTCAAATTTATCAACAAGTCTCTTTCCCTGGTGACAATACCCTTCAGTTTGTCGTTCCTGCTCAGTATCTGAGTGAGATGACGTCATACTACATCTTAATGGAGTCGGGAGCTGCAAGAACCACGACTTACTGTGGAATAGAGTCTGCTGCCATCGTTGACCCAAATCAAATGACGTTTTTTGTCACTCAGGGTAATTTAAAACTTTACTCTGATTTTTATACTATTGAGCAAATTGGTAAATACCTCGATTCTCTAAATTCTTCAAACGTCAACCAAAAAAGAGTTTGTCATTATTATGTAAAGCTACTTTCATTTTGATCTTAATGGCAAACATAGAGGAGCGGTTTGATGATATATACAAAATGGCCACTTGATATAAGCAAGAACAGGGATTGTAAAAATATCAAAATGTACACAAAATAACGTACACGTAGTGTTAAGAATTGTTCACGTTAGATGGACTTGGAGCAGAACACAGCAAACTCAATAGAAAGGCAAAGTTAATTCTTTTGTCACTTCAATGACGTTGAATATCTGAAGGAACGATATGAACAATATGTCAAGGATTTGGCAAATGCTTTATAAACTAATTACAAAATTGGAACATAAAAGAAGAATTTTCTGGGTTAATAATTGAAAGAACGAATGTAGACCAGACTTTTTCGGTAGCCACTGCAGCTTACAATTTCCTAACAGATTATGCTAAATTTTATAGGAACTGGGGAATCAATCGAACGAAGAGGTTTTTTTGCTTCCCAATAACTTTATTGATTTACTTGCGTACATTATGTGAAATTCGGTAGTTCTGTTGTTTTGAAACCCACGCCCTTTCGTTTTCTTGTATTGTATGGAATGGCCTCCGATGGCTTCTGACTGCAACCACCGCCAACTGACAAAGATATAGACACCTAATTGGGAGGGGGGGTCAGTTGCTAGATCACATGACTTGTAGTTTGGAGGTTACTGGTGCTCTTTGGCTTCCTGTTCTAGTGAAAACCTCTTTGTTTCTTCAAATGTATTTAAAAAGTTATCCGTTCTTCATGGACATATGAATTGTACAAAACTATAGTTTATCATAGATGTATTCAGCGCATTGAGAACCCGCATATTGGCAAAATTAATTTTCCATGATCAATACAAACAGATATAAGATGTCGGATATCAATCGTTATCGATCGGATATTTATTCGATACAGTGCTCTGTCTTGTGTCATTCTGCAGTTCCAACTACAACTGCCAGTCCAAAGGTCACCAATAAAACTGCTACCGTGACAACTACGCCGAAGGACGATGATGATTTTGGTGACGAAATTGTCCTCCGCTGTGGCCCAACATCTTTCCAGATTGACATCCCACGCAAGCTGGTTGAAGATTCATTTGAGACTACCGGGCTTTATCTCCTGGGAGGTGCTGGGAATCCAGGCTGCATGAGTTTTGACAATCATCAGTACATCAGTCTAAACAGCTCACTAACCGGCTGTGGTAACCAATACACGGTATGAAATAATATCTATCTCTTAGAATATTGTCGATTGAGGTGTCTCATGTATTCCTGCATATTTGCATTAAAAAGTACCGGTAAGGATAAAAGAGTAATTATCAACACAAACATTGCCAGTTATCTCCGGTACTCTAACAATGTAAATATCACCCCCTCTCTCAGTATCAGTAGTATCACCCCTCCCTCAACCCCTCCCCCCCTTCCCTGGCACACCTCAATTCACGCGAGCATACATAGGCTACACATATTCTAACGTGTACAGGTACAGGCATTGTATATTAAATTACACACGTCAAGTCGGAATTAAGAAATACAATTCAAATTTTGAGTAACTTGTTTTTTACCTGTCTGCCTGATTTGCATATACTTTACTGCTCATCTCATTTTCGAGAATAAATGAAATCAATTAAGAAACGACGACAAACAGACGAGATAATATCATAATGTTGATAAAATATGAGAAGATACACATGACTTGTATTCATGTTGTCTTTATAATATCACGTTTTATTAATTAACAACAACATCGGCACTGACGTGAATAGCATTTTCCAAAATCAAATGTCCTGCTTTCTTTTATTTTCTTTATTTCTTTCTCTTTTCTTTTCTTTTCTTTTCTTTTCTTTTCTTTTCTTTAATTTTTCTTTTTCTTCGTTTCTTTTGCTTAAAGGACAACTCAACACACAGTTTTTACTCTAATATTGTCGTAAATCATGACAACAATACAAACATGATCGTGGAGTACCTAAGCTTGCAGATTCCGTTTACCTGTGAGTACGACCGATCCAAGAAACTCCTTTCACACTTTATGACTATCAGCGAGTACATCATGAAACGTGAGAAAGGAAACTTTGTCTACGACTTCGCTATGTATACGGATATCTCGTACACGGTTAGATACAACACGTATCCCGTAGAGGCACATCTTGGTACAAACTTATTCTTTCGAGCGGAGCTACTTCAAGCCGCTGATAATTTAGAAATCCACCTGCGCAGCTGTCGTGCGACGCCCTCTCCTAACTACGAAGATGATCTCGTTTACGAATTTATTAGAGACGGGTAAGTATGCTCATGATAAGCCATATCAGAAGCTTCACTTGATACTAAAGAATTCAAATGTTTGTGAATAGCAATAAGACATTAAAGATAAACAAGCAGAAAATGCCAGTTACCATGAAAGTTATCGTTTAGTTGCCAAATCAAAGAGTCAATATGTGAGGGTGCTGATTTTATTTCTCTTTTCACAGATGCGGTGCTAATAACGCCGCGGTGAGAGTGCTTACACCACAAACTCCGAAACAGGCGGATTTTGAAATCTCAAGCTTTAGGTTTAGACGAGATATTGGTAATGAATATTCACAGGTAAGATTTTGTTGTCTGAATTAAACAAGAATTTATATGAAAACGTTATCGTAACGGTTGCCTCGTTGGGATTGGGAAAAAAGCATTAAAACTAGAACATTGTCATGTGTTGATATTTTTGCCATTGTTTAATTCAGTAGTATAAAATGCAGCATGAGCTAAAGTTGTGCATGCATCCTACCTTTGTTTTTCTGTTCAAAATTTTCATTGTGCCAATAACCATTGTTACGTCACTGGATTTTAGTATTAGCATTGGTAAAAATCTGGTGCCTTATCAACGACTTTACCAACACTAAATTCTATCCCAGAAGCTAATCAAATCAAGAAGTGACAGGAATATTGAAATTTGGTCAGTTGTGTCCATATGTCATATTTTGGATAAAGGGTAATATGAGAATTCAGATATATTTGAAACAAATCGACAGAAAATCGTACAAATAAGTAGAGCACATTAAGCCCTTCGTTTTACTTAACTCTATCACATAAACTGATGTTTCCTTTACTTTCTTGTTTCACTTTCATACGTACTAGTTAATAGTAACTATAGTGAAAGCCTTCACATTCAGGTCAACTGAATATTTTTTAAACTAAAGCGAGAATCATGACAAGTCTCTCCTGACGTAGAAAATTAGTTGATGGAAATATCACATCGTCATACAATCATTTTGCTGATATATTGATCACTTCTTGAACATTACACATACATATGTATGACGTTTTAGACGGAGAGTATGGAGGAGGGGGAGAGAAGTCGTGGTTTATTATTATTAGGAAAATACTACTTTCCATCAAACACTATATTGCTTGTGTAATTGTACTTTGGAAAAATATATTTTTTGCCATAAGGTTTGGGTTCACTGCGAGGTCATTGTCTGTGACGTAAATGATACATATTCAGAGTGCCGTCGAGGCTGCGAAGAGAGCCGTTATCGTCGATCCATTCATCAAGATGATCAGAAAGTACAACGGGTTGTAAGAGGGCCGATTTTACTCGAAGGAATTGACGACAGATCCGAGACTCGTAAGTTATTATCAAATTTAAATATGCTAATTGAACAATGTGAACGTAATTAAGAAATGAATGGTAGCAATGTGTACGGCTTTGCTTGCCTATAAAAAGTGGTAATTATGTGTAAAATGTCAGATTCATAAGCACCAGGGGTGTACTCTGCACAATCATAACACTTTGGTAATACGCCCTCATTGACAGTTATACAAAAGCTAGTTTATACGCATTCACACACCAGAAGTATCACTGTTTTTAAACCGCTCTACTTGCTTGCGTACACACATAACTTTTCCGATTTGGCTTGATGATGCATTTCAGTTTCAAGATTTTTTTTTCGTTTCTGTATTTTAGTGAGGGCGAGCGAAGCTAATGGAACACCTCACAACTTTTCAGCGGTTTTTACTACTTCCCTCTCCATCGTGGTCGTTGGCATGGTTATCAGCTTGATGATGATTAGCGTGGCATACTATCGTGTCATGCGTAGATTAAATCAACATAGCTACGAGCCGCTGCCAAACAATGCAGGCTTAAACCACTAATGAAAAAAGACGAACGCCTCGGTAGTTTAGTATACGTAAAGCTTTTACGAACGTATGAACAACTCAGTTATACAATATGCTGTCAACGATGCTGTCAACAATGCTGTCAATAATGCTGTCATTTGACAACAATGCTGTCAAATGCTGTCAACAATGTCAAAACATTTGAATTTCTGTCTGTGTTTGTGTACACAGAGATGTCATCGCCTTACATTTCCAAGACACATTTTCGTCTCTGGAATTAGTGGAGCCAGTATCATGATAGCGCATTCTTACTCAATGGCTGCAGTAGTTTATTTTAGTTTTGCTTTGGTCTGTAACACCAAAATCGTGGGCATCATGCTGAATTAGTAATCTGTTTGTTAACTGACAGGTAATATTTCCAGTCCTATTTATAAGTGACATAAAGTAAGACACGAATGAATCATAAACTCTCCCTTAGTTAAATATATATACCCTCTTCTGTCAATGTATCCATATTTTGTTTAGTTTATTTTAGTTTTGGTTTGGTCTGTAACACCAAAACCGTCGGCATCATGCTGTATTTGTGTCCTGTTTGTAAACTGACAGGAGATATTTTCAGACTCATTTTATGTGTATATATAGAAGGAAAGAAAGGAATGAAACGTGAACTCTTCATAATTTAATTGTCTATGCGCTTTGCCATACTGTGTAAGTTCAATAGGGAACTAAACACCAATAAATCTTAAAGCAGAGGCCTTTTTGAATATAACAACGGACTTTTTGTTCTTTCTTTGCCCCCTCTTCAACTCGCCTAATTTACTTTACGTATTTTACATGATGGGCAATTTATCAATATTGCTCCCCATTCCCAACCCTCTTCCATATGTAAAAAATATTGCACCATTGCAAAATTTACAGCGTGTTAAGCTTTATAGTATTCAGATAATATATCAGACATTTGAGAACTGACCTATTGAAAAGTTCCTTGCAGTTATTTTTAAGTTTGATTAAAAGAAATAACTAGCTGGTCCTTCATCTCTCGGCCCATTCACGTGGCTTCTTTGTTGTGAAATAATGGTGGACACTTCGACGGATTACTAGATTCCCACTAATACCTCAATTCCTCCCCACCCCCTCCCCCTTGTGCTCTTCCCGCTCTATTGCCAATAGCAGTTGGTACATTGCAAAGTCCAACAACCAGTACACACTGGCAGGAATTCAAAGGTGTTGGGGGTGTGAATGCAAGGGTTAGAGGCGAATGAAGGATTACAAATGGTGCATTCTGAGGCATATTTTGACAATTAATTGAAATTTGACTTGAAATAAGGTATATAATTAGCTCTAAACGCAAGATTGTACTAATAAATACTCGTAGATATTTTTGTGTGTGTGAGGCAGAAAAGATGGTGTACACCCGTAGCAGTAATCTAATTCTTTCCCGACTGAACCATTTCCCCGACAGATGATGGACAATGTTACCTTTTTTATCCAAATGGTCAAAATGTTAGTATCAAATAGTCAAAATTGCGATATTTGAGGTCAAAATTTTGACTATTTATATATTAAAACTTCTACTATTTTCTTTCGAACCGTCGATGTTTATGTCACAATTTCGACTAGTTTATCTCAAAACAATGTTTTATTGTTTTATCTCAAAATAGTTGCTTTACATGTCAAATTTCTCAAAATTACGGAAAGTAGACATGGAGAAGAGAATCATCAACATCGATTTCCCTCCAATATTAGTCCAATTTATTATGAGAAGTTTCAAGATCACGTCTCTGCTCCTATACAAGCTACAAGACTAATAAATGCATTGCTCACCGAATGCAGTACCACTATCATCGCTAAAGTTTTGTCAGGTAGCTAGCCGTCGTACGTTAATCAGTTAGAATATCAGAAGAAGAAAAACAGATTGCTAATTTAATGTTACAAGTATATTTCCAACATGTTTATACATAGTTTGTAAGTTTTCTACTCAATTGTCTTATAGTTGTTGGGTAACGATAGGCATATTTTACCATGATTCATCTTTCTTTACAATTGTTTACAAACTTTAGGTGATCGTACAGCAAGAATGAGAATAGACATGTGAAAACCGACCAAACAAATCGATTTTTACCCATCTTATTATCATGTCGATAATGTTCTGTAATATCTCGATATGTGTTATGTTATGCAGTGGCAGAACACAAATACAATCTTTAAAGATCAAAGGCTGTTCAAATTAATTTAAGTTCAACTTTCACCTCATGATAACAAGCGTTTAAGTCGGTGTGAAATTTCTCTCATATACACAAATTTAATTTGTATTGCCCGTATTAGGGCCTACCTTAAACTTGCCGTCCCCCTTCTTTTTAGCAGGTTGTCTGATTGACTTGAACAAACAGATAAGATGATATGGTAGACTAACACACACAAAAAGAAGAAAGTTTAAGTTACCTTAACAAGAATATGAGTTTTCCTTCTATACAACATAATAGGAAAATCTGAAAATGATAAAATCTTAAACTGTACATTATTCAAATATATCCAAATTGTCATATTCATTTCATACGCTTGCCATTAAAACCTCAAATCAATCGTTTTAACCTTTTTCCCATCAATGATGTTATGATAGCATTGAAAGTTAAACTGTGAACAGTGAATATTTGAAGCCAAGCTCCCCTCATTCTCCACACTTCGCTAGAAAACAATAACCACAAACAAAGGAAACACAAATGTAGAGGTGAATATCAAAAATCAAAGAAATGTGACATACTGTGACACTGAGATATTTGATATTTTCCCAGCCTAGATTACGAAATTGACAGAGCACTCATTAACGGTATAGAAAGCAAACACTACAAATAAAAGGAAAATAATACGAAGGAAATAGACAGGCGTGTACCCTCCCCTTTTCAACCTAACACACCCACAAAATCAGTGGTAGTTATTAGCAAAACTGTGGGTTAAGGACTTGCTAACTTGATATCATTACTGTTCATACCTCTTGTGTATAGTATTTCCAACATGATAATTAAATTAATAGGCTAAGCTAGAAACCAAAAAGAGCTCTCACTGCCAAAGAAAAGGGGGAAAAATCGGTAAAATGAACGCTTCATTTGTATTTTAGATCTGTGTGATAAAGCATAAAAATATATATTTGAGGGAGAAATTCAAATTATCTGGAATGTTTTTCACCAAAGCACTAAGTGAGGTCCTGGCAACAAAGATTTAGAAGTTGAGGATTTTCGTTTTCTCTGCAGCGACATTAACGAACAAAAACAAATGTCAGAAAGAGGAATGACTATTCTTTGGGTGTGTTTAAAGCACTGAAATACATTTCTGGGAGGGAAAAGTGAGCTTCCCCTCCGGATGCTATAGCAATTTGTTCGCCTACCGTTATTTAAATCTGGAAAAAGTAAAAGTTTCCCCTTTAATTATGTTTTTATAACTCTTACGTTCATGGGTGTATGACCAGGATAATTCCGCTCCTAATTTGAGACCGACAGTAGAATTTCCCCTTTAACCAGTCCTCCGCCCTTTCTTCCCCCGTTTGTACGCGCCCGATTCTCAATATTTGGCTGTATTAGC
The DNA here is from genome assembly GCA_000934455.1 of Apostichopus parvimensis. Classification (NCBI taxonomy): domain Eukaryota; kingdom Metazoa; phylum Echinodermata; class Holothuroidea; order Aspidochirotida; family Stichopodidae; genus Apostichopus; species Apostichopus parvimensis. The sequence continues at coordinate 42,702 of KN890509.1, forward strand.
AAAGTGCATTAGAGAACAGTTCATCTCATGAGCATGTCTATTCGATGGACGGTGCAAATGGTTTTCAAAGTTGTTCGTTGCATTTAAGGCATCTACCTTTCTCTGTTGCGCCGTCACATTCTCCAGTGTTATAAACGTGACCTTTACAACATTTAAGCCAGTGCCCAGCAGAGAGATCCACCTCTTTCACAAGAATTTCCTTCTCTTCCACGAAAACTCCAAGACCTCTTTCGTACTTTGGCAGCTCTTGAAATTGATTCTTCACGACCTTTTGATTATCGTCGGAGAAACGAAATCCACTGAACAATATCAAATGGAGTTTCTTGAGAATGTCACTAACTTGTGGTGTTCGAGTTAATGAAACACGAAGTCGATCTTCCATTAGCTTGATGCAATAGGATATACGCTTTGATTCTCTATCCCAGTCTTCCGCATTCTGCTCACTAATGTACGACAACTGATCAAGCCACTTTAGAATGTCCTGAAATATTCTCTCTAGTGTTTGTTTCATTTCCAGAATTTCCTTTCGCTCTTCAGTTCGTTCGATCTTCCTTTTCTGTTCGCAAAGTTTCTTAAACATGTCCAGTTTATAACCTAAGGAAATCATTTGAGTCTCAGTACAACAGCTGCTTATTTGCGATCGAAATCTTTTTACAAAATCTCTCGAAACAGCACACGTAAAAGCACACTTTGACACATGCTGGGGATTACTTAGAGCTAATTCTCTGAAGATGAAGATATTACGATTAGTCATCACTGCTTTATCCTCCACCAGAGACAGATCTTGAATTAGTTCTTCTCTTTTCTCCCTGATGTGAACAGGATCTCCAAGGATTTGTTTCTTTATTTCTTCCACATCGGCACGTACTTGCTTAATGACATTGCCGTAACGCAAGTTCGTCCTGATTGGTGTTTTGCATTTTGGACAAACACGAAGCTAATAATAAAGTGAAAAAAACATATGTAGATATTCATTGCTTAAATTGATGGGATTTAGCTATGACGTTTAGTTGTTACATGTTTGTGGTGTTTTAAGCAGGCATGATTATTCAAGTTGGATAAATGTGTTGTCAATAATTATGAAAGTAAAGTACTTGCTGCTTGGCGTGAGCAAAAATATTCTAAACGTCCACTCCCACTAATTACATAGTCCTTTCTTTTTTGTCGACATGAATAAAACACCAAGTTAGACATAACTCACTTGTACATTTATGTCTAGTTTGTCACCGGTAGTTTGTTTCATCCACGTGTCTAAAGCACCCACTTCCATGATATGACCACAATCTTTCAAGAGTACAAATCTGCAACAGAGAAATGAGTGACACTGGGAATGTTGTAAGCAAATAACCACCATCATGTCCGTACTGATTACGACAATACGAATTTCCGTTTTAAGTTTGACCTTACTGCAAGTTTTGTTTATGTATTTTGTTTATATAGAGGCCAATTATATGTAATTACTATACAATGCATCAAGAACGGTGGACCGCAGATTCAGGGGGATGATTAAATGCTGGAAACTGTTGTTTTGCAAAACAAAAAGAAGAAAATGTGTTACTACTACTCTTCAAACTGAACATAAGAGAACTACCGCAGTACACACGCACCAATGAAAAGGAAAGTACCCTCTGTATGCAGGGAGAAAGACACAAAATAGTAGCCAACTCTGGAAGAATTGTAAACCAAACAAAGCAAACGTACCTGGCATCGTCCTTGTCTTCATTCCCGGAAAGCACTTCCGTCACCTCATCTTTATCACATATCCTACATAAAATCGGACAAGTCTCTCCGCATACTCCGATACATTCATGTTTACAAGGTAATATCTTTCTACATGGTTCATCACAGGGAAGTCGTATGCAAGGTTCTCCACATGGTCTGCGACATTTACTATGTGCGCAGCTCCATTCGCATACCTCTTGACAGGGCTTACATGATTGGCCGCATCTTCGGACGCACTTACTATGCTTACACCTATTTTGGCATTGCTTCACACAAGGAGGGCAATACTCGGTACAAGTTGATTTGCATTCATGCCCGCAAACGAGTGTCCTTCCGCAAGGTTGAACACACGAAACATGCAGTCTTCCCTGTTTACATTTGCTACATGTGCCTTCACACATATGTCCACACTGCAGGATTGTATTACAACGTTGTGAGCAATTTTCTGTACTTCCAAACTCTAACATACTTTCTGTGAAGCTTCTATTATAGCAATAGGTCTTCCTCCTGTGTCCACATTTAAGTGTTTCATTTATCATTTTCTTACACACTTCGTCGCATGGTTCGCAGCAAAGTTTGCTGCAACTATGATTCAGATCGCAAATGGTTTTCATGCACTTCTTTTCACACGTAATGTTCAAATGTTCCGAATCATAAGAATGGCACAAATACGGGCATACATGTCCGCAACTAAGAGTTTTCTCACATGGCTTCTGACACCCACCCTCCGGTGCGGCCTTAAAATCCTGAGCCAATTGAATTGTTGTAGTGATTGTGGGATGATTTTTACATCGTAACATCAGTTCCTTCCCAAGCTGTCCTTTCACGCAAAGATAATTGGTAATTTTCCTCCAAACTTGGTTTTGTCCTGAGAGTAAGGAAAAATTCCCCACGCAGAATAATCCGATCTTCGCTCTGGACAAGGCTACACACACCCGGTTAGCTATCTTTAAAAATCCGATGCTACCTTTGACATTACTGCGAACAAGGGAAAGAAGAATAATGTCATTTTCTTCACCTTGATAGCT
>KN890511.1:11755-29299 GCA_000934455.1 Apostichopus parvimensis
GATCAATACTTGAATACCAGAGCAAACTAAGAGCATCAGACAAATTCAAAACACGAGACGTTTCCTTAAATCGGACCTCAGACTTTATTAAAATGATTTTCACAGATATTTTCTTGCAGAAAGGGGAAAGGAAATCACACAGATCGAATATGTACATGCATAAATAGTTAATGATTAGAGGCTTTAACTGCAGAACACGGCGTCATGTGAAGATGTGAGAGCAGTTATAAAAGAAATAAGGACGTGTCTTTTGAGTGGGAAAATCTTCCATTTTCTCGACATTTAACGAGATGTATGTTCATTTTTTTTGGGCATCACCAGTTACCTAGGGAATAAAGAACATCACGATCGATGAGAGACCACAAAACATTGCGCTTAAATAGAAAAGACAGATTTAGTGGTTTCCATGACGACATATTTATGCCTCTAATTTATTTGAATTCAGTCAGTTCACCACCTACAACTTTATAATAGTGCATTGTACTTCAGTGGCAATTTAAGAAAACTGGGACGAATGCATAGTAAAGAAATAAAACATAGCCGCACAATCATAGAAGACCCTAAACCATACTCGAATGGCTTGTACACAAACGGCCCTCATCCAGTTGTTCCCCCCCCCCCCCCCCCCCACCCTCCCAACTAGCCCAGCATCGGTTCCGTCTAAATAGTAAGATTTAGTTCAGTTACTGAGTAATCTCTATAGAGAGAGCTAAAGAAAAAAGAAGAAATCATATCTGAATTATCAAAATTTGTACTGCGATTTTTCTGGGGGTTGGGAAGGAGGAGGGAGGGATGATCCTACATCCATGACTCCTACAGTGTATATACTTTGAGAAAAGCTGTGTATATTTCGGTTTTGCAGAAAAATCCAGGGTGGTCGAGTTAGGATGAACTCTTAATGGCCCCAAACCGCATTTCTTCACTCCCTTCCCCACCCAACCCCACTCCACCCCACCCACCCGCTCGGCCTTTACGCCTTATCTTTACGGATTGCTCAATGGTTGTGTTAAAACCACGACCAATGCTCTCTCCTCGGCGTGTTAACCCAACTTTATAGCATTACCTAAAATTGAGTAGACTTTATCCATGTGAAACTTTTTTTTACATCAAATCCTTTTACTGGAATGTTAACCCCGAGTTTATCATGCACTTCTTCCGAATTGACTCCTTTCAATAGCATTTATTGCCACTTGTTATTATTATTTGTTTCTAGGTTAAATATCTTCATGAAAATAGTTTTGAAAGATGTGATGAAATAAAGATTTATGTCCAATTTTTAACGATTTCTAAAAGTTTTATTACACTTTAAAGCAAATGACTGAGATTATTCCATAGGGTAGTTGTCGTTTTCAAACAGTATAACTTTTGGTGAGCTAAAAAATTTAATGTGTCATATGTTTAAAACCTGTGGTACAACCCAACATTTTTTATTTTAACAACACGTATCACCACTTAGCTACCTCCCATTTTCAATACAAGCAGTGATATTTAGGTAAGGCCTATAGGTATAGGTCTTGAAGGTAGCTAGCCTAGCTGTATCGAGCAAAGGTAGGTCAATGGGTATCAATCTTACCACATCGCAACTAGATATCTTGTCTTTTATAACCCTAAATTTGGCATTTATTTCCCGATCGACTGATAGAAAGGAATTTATGGCGCCATCAAATCGAAATTTTATGTTCGTAAATAGAACCTGTTCATAGATTTTATCTTGAGCCGAATTTTTATTATAAGAGCGTATAACGACACAAAAAGTTCAATGAATGGAGTGCATAGTTGTTGTTGGTTTTTTGTTTTGTTTTTTGTTTTGTTTCGTGGGTATGGGATATGTCGGAGAATTATATATAATGGCTAGTAACTCTGTAGCATCGATATGTCTGCGTGCAGCTCTACAGTTTCACCTGCATGGGTCATACCATAACAAATATGGTATTTTTATTGAACATTATATTGAGACAGCCAAACTGTGTTTTAGCATAACAGATATGTCATAACCACAGACTGTAAAAACCTTTCCTGCAATATAATGTGGTGATCAACATTTGATGGCTCCGTATATGTTACAGGGACTCGAAGGATGTCAAAAATTTGGATTCCTTATGCAACTGTAACATTGGTATGCCACTCCCACTATACGCCGAAAGCCTATAGGTTATTACAAAAGGAACAGGCAACTCCACTTTTTAAATTGAAAACGAAGCGTTGCCGTGTCACATTGTTGGATGATAATTCCAATTTCATAAACGCACATAACTTCCATTTACGTTTTTGTTTTGGAGGAGGTGCAAGACGGTACATCATAATATTTTATTTTATGCAGTAATGTGTTAGTACTGACTGATTTCAGCCACTCATCTGGAATGTGGAAACTTATAACTGGCGTTCCTAATGCACTCGTCCCGCCCTTCCCTATACCCTACCCCTCCCCTACCCCCCCCCCCCCCCCCCCCAATACCGTTCCCCTAATTATCTCATAAACAGAAACAATGGATTCCAGGTCGACTATTAATTATTTTCATTGTATTGATTCGTGCATGCGCTCTTTCTTTCAACCATTAATAATTGTTTATTTTTATTTTCAGAATATAAGCTTGCCTTCGCGAGGAATAAGTTCTTTGGAGAAAGTTTTAGATTGTTTACTCGTTCCAGGCGTTGGTTGCTCTTCTCGAAAAAGTTTGTGCAACTTTGTGACAATTATTTTATGAGGGGGCTTTTAGAGGACTACGTCAGCATGACGGAGAGGAACGATAGTAAAGCCCAACTTGCTCTAGAAGATGGTCTGGAAATAAGAACAAAATCAACACATGGCCACAACAGAGCTATCTCGGCCATATCGATATTACTACTACTAGCAACGTTAGCTTTACTCATAGCACTGAGTAAGTCGACTTATCGTTTATTATTAATAACAATAATCATAATCATAATCAGCACTTACTTTTTACGACGCAAATGTGGGAGAAACCCGCAAGGGCTTATGGATTACAACTTACACGTCTGGTGGCTTCCAATTCAACATTTTAACTCAAATTTGGAATCTTTTCAATTCATAATAGGGAAAAAAACGACAACATTACATTCAGTGGCGGAGCGTCCATATAGTCAGGGGGGCGGATGCCCCCCCCCCCTGACGGACTCAAATGTACTGCTGGCGCCATTTTCAGCTCTTTACCACTTTTTACTTTTTCGCGATTATTGACTTTTTTATTGCGCTTTCATCTACTTATTGACATTTGTCACATTTTGTTGGTGTAATTTGGCGATTACACTTATTTATTCTTCGTTTATCTGCAAATTAGCCAGGCCCGGAAAGGGTCATTTCCGGCGATCTAGGGAGTATCTTTACTCAAAAAATTTATGTACGCTACGCGCCAACCTGTGGTGCCGCTCCGCTTAGATAGTATCGAGAGCGCCCCTACAGACCATTCTCGCCCCTCCTGACCAATACCCCTAGCTCCGCCACTGATTAGATTACATTATAGGCGCGAGTCCATGGTTTATGGAGTGTACATCCACCCCTCCTCCCTTTCCTTTCAACCACACACAAATGTCAAATTTATCTAAGTTGTTTACTATGATAAAACGACTCTTGAAACTAATTGATTTCTACACTCTACAACGCGTCATCACAAATGTTCTAAATGTGCCTCAGAATGCATCATTTGACTTCTGGTTCTTTTTCTGGGGATGATGCTTCAACGACACCCTCCCCCTCCCCTTCTTTTATAAACTTCTGGATCCGTCCCTGGTTGGTTACATTTACTTATACACGTTGGATGCAGTTTTTCTCCTTGTGGTTGGTGGTGGGTGGTGGGTGTTGGGGGGGGGGGGGCTACAGTCTTCTCAAGATAATTTTTTTTTACTTCTGTTGTCGTCACCAGCAATATGACCGTACAGTTAGAATGTAACTTGATTTAAATAATGATGAGGTTAGCCTTAATACAAATATTTCCAACCTGATTAAACTAAGGTTACATAAAAACAGAAATAGGATTTCATTAGACCGGCGTTTCGTATGAGATATCAATACACTGTACACTCTGCATTGTATAGAAGGAAGGAAGGTTTTTACTGAGTATTGAGTATTGTGCCACAAATGGTGGATAGCGTAAAATTGATCGACCGCAAAGAGGAAATATTAATTATGAATTTAAGTATTGTCATCCGCAGATGTCTATTTGACCTGCGTGGATAGACAAGAATGTCCCTATCAGATAATGTTCTCGACACGTAAAGAGTCTCAGAAATTCACCCGGCGTAAATCATGTGACGTCATTAATAATGTAAGGGTATCTTCTTCAAGGACAGCTATCTTTTATTCTTGTATTCATATTTTTGTTTTCATTCTTTTATCTCACAGTTATAGTTTCCAATGCAAAAACCAAGAACCAATCACAGCTAAGTGAATGTATTCACCAGACAGAACAAACGTGCAACACAGCACACTGTGTGAAGACAGGTAAGCTGAGGATATACATATATATATATATATATATATACATACATACATACATATATATATATAATTGAAAATCGTAATGAGTTGGAAAATCAAGAACAGTGAAAAAACGTCCAGCCTCCACCGGGATTCGAACCCGGGCCTATATATATATATATACTACTACTGCTACTACCACTACAATTAAAATAATTATTTCCAACAACCTTCGAATAATTTGACTAATTTCTGACATGTATGACGTATCAATGACGTAGATGTTTTCCGGCTTGGTTGATGTCGTCTGCCTGTTCTAACATTTATCACTTAATCATTTGTAGATCGTAAAAAATAATCCACATGATACGCACGACAACACAGCTCTACGTGCAGCTGAAACAGCTGGCATTTCGTAGTTCATTTTGGAATTGTATTGTATAATTGTGCTTCACCTTTGAGCACCACGTGACATAAATCACGTGATGTCAGTCACTATGTAAATGTGGACATATCAGTACCATAAAATCTCCACATATCCGTGTAATTCTGACGTTTATGCAGAAAATCGTCAAAGTGATCACGCTACCCAAGCATGATATGATATCATCATTTGCATAATATGAATTAAACATTTTTTATCATCGTTTCCCGCTCAAATCATGCAGCTGCTAATGTTATAGAGAGTATGAACATGGAGGCGAATCCGTGTGAAGATTTCTATGAATATTCATGTGGCGGTTGGATCAAATCACACACAATACCGGAGGATCGATCCAGTTTCTCTTCGTTCTCAGTTCTAAGAGAAAATCTCCAAGTCACATTAAAGGGTGAGTACATGTCTGAATGTGAAAACCTTATAAAATCAAAATAATTATAACAAAAAGAAAACCCTGCTTGCTGTAACTTCATAATGTGTATGACGAACCCCCTCAAGTGGTGATTTAAGAGCCCTATCGAAATCGGTTGAGATTAAATGTCATTTGAGGTTAACAATGTTCAAACTCTGAAAACCTTGTAAACACAATAACTGAAAAGTAAACCTTGAATTTCATTTGTACTTGGTTTCTCGAAAGGGAAAACTACGGAGTCACTCTTACTGACTTTGCAATATTGTGAAGGGGACGGCGGATTGCAAAGTTGGCAATGACTATAACCCGGATTGCAAAGTCGGTAATTACTATTACCGTTAAATTCGTCCAACATGGCAGCATACAGAAACATTGTACTCAAAGCCTAGGTTACGTGAATTAAACAGTCACACATCCGGAGTCTATGCATGCTAAGTTCTGCAATACCGCCCCTCGTTGCTTTCAGGAAACATTTCATACTGTAGTTTTGACGAAGTACAAGAACACTATTGTTTTCGGTGAAGATCAAAGGTCATTTGAGGTCAAACGAGTTTAAACCTGGAATCTTTTAAACCCAATAACTGCAAATGTAAAGCTCGAATTTACTTCATACGCGGTAGTTATAGATCAACATATCTGTTTATAAGAACCCTATTGTTTCCAGTGAGATGAAAGGTCATTTGAGGTCACTGCGGAAGTACCAAGATCACATGGAGTGAGTAATATGGTATATTTTATGTAAAATACTGTGTGCAATGTTACTGTTGATTGTTCTCATCTAAAAAGTGGGCACAGGATCACTAACATTAATGGCTTTGTGAGTAACAGTGGGTATATATAAGTTATGTCATGTTGATCATGATGAAGAAGAGAGTCAAAGTAACTTATCGTTTAACAAAGTCGTAAATTCCTTTCCCCTAGAAAGAATTTTCACTCCCACCACATAAAGGTGGTTAATAATATACGTTTTTATTTTGTAACATTTTAATTTTTTTTTCGTTTTCTTTTTTCAGGTTTATTTGACAAACCCAAACTTGACTCAGATCTTCATGCTATCGGAATGGTTAAAGATTTTTATGCTTCGTGTATTGATGTTAGTAAGTAACATGACTTTTTTTCAGTTTGGTACCGGGAAACATTCAATTTGGAGGCCTGCCACTTCTTATTTCCTTTTTGTTTTTACATGCCTTTTTTTATTTATTTAACTCAGCTTTGGGGGGGGGGGGATTAAACTGGTGGATTGGGGGATCAGGTACATTTTGGGGATTAAACGCAATTTGTCTGGTTATGCTTATTACCACCGTACCGTATACACACCTAACGAGGGCCCCATAAACCGTTCAGGCCGAAAATTAAATGTAAAGAGAAACCGCTCCAAGTTCCGTAGAAGGATTTCAAGGTAAAGCTATGCTAACGATGCTCACTTGTGAACCCCTTTAAATTATTCTGAAATATATATAAATATTCAATCTACTTCGAAATTGGATAAAAAAAATTAAAAAAAACCTTCATTCTTTGAAAGTGTCCCAACTTCTGTAAGTCAAAAACTATTTGACATGATATTATTCGAGTTCTTTACGAATATACGTAATATATTAAGGATATTTAAGGAGTAACGTCACTGGGCATCGTTGACACATGTTACCTGATGTGTATCTGTGTGCAACTGTTGTTGTTTACACTGCATGACAAACGTATTGGTAAACGAACACTAACAATCTGGTTATAAGTTTTACCACCGCACTTCATTTCAAGTCAGAATCATGTCAATGTTATTATTAGCACCACTGAGTGATGATAATTAGGAGCGTCAAAGGGACAATTATGTAACCGGTTCCCCCTTTTTATGTCATCACTTTACTGCACCCCTCTCTTACCTGTCTCCTTTATACATATGCATTTGGTTCCACCTGTAGTCAACAAATGTTTGGTAAAACTTAAGCACTGCCCCCACTCACCTATACTTCAGGGTTAACGCACACGTCCTTTGCCTTCCAAATCTAACATTCTCAAGGCTTACAACAACAACAACAACAAATCCAGTGTTATTTGAATCCACCGGAAGCTTGTTGTGTTTAAAGTTTCGGTGAAGTTTCTGAAGTTAGAGAGGGAACAGTGCTAAAATGTTACAAACTATAGGCACATTTAAGAGCGCGTATGTAGAGTGGAGACAAGAATAAAAATATAAGTATATAATTTAGAAATTAGAATACATATTCATTGGCCCATATTTCCCCTGTCCCCCCTAGTTGACCAGTGCCCAGGGGTATATTCCCCTTAACACCTTCCCCCTCCCTTCTTCAAGCCTGATTGCAATCATTACTACCATCGCGATTCTTACATGTAAGGTAGGATATATGCTGGGCACATCTGCTATAAAAAGTTTGGCACAGTTCCTAGTCTAAGACCCAACGTGGCTGCAGTTTCGTCATTCATTGACAGATTTCCACGTCTGTTTATCTTTCTTGTTTTGTCTTATATATATATTTTTTAATTTGCTCTTTTATCATATCTTTCAAAAAATTCTTTCTCCCCCCCCCCCAAAAAATATGTTTATATATATTTATTTATGTATTTGCTAATCAATTTAACAGAAACGATTGAGGCGAAGGACGCACAGCCTCTAACAGACCTCCTGACTGAACTCGGTGGATGGCCCGTACTTGGCAATCAGCCAGGCGGCAATTGGCTAGAGAGTGATTACAATTTTGAGGATCTTTGGTCCAAAATGGCTGGTTACGAGTTATTTTACTTAGTGGAAGGATTCGTAGAAGTTAATGAAAAGAATTCAATGGTTAGAGTTCTTACGGTAAGTGTTTTAAATGATGTGTTTGTTTGTTTGTGTTATACTCTTCTTTTGACTTTGATCAGAATGAAGATAACTTTTGCCATGAATTTTCCAACCGAGATAGATTTGATAGTTCTTACCACAGTTTCAAATTAATGAGTAAATTGGCTTTGTTTAAATTATACCAAGCAAGGTATTGTACTTGCAATATGCTATAAGAAGACAAGGTCTAATGCAGCAACAAAACAAAAAAATCTTTGGTGATAATTTCCGAGTGCCCATCATAAAAATAAATTAAAGATAAAATATTAAGATATACATTTACTTCATTCCTATCTAAAATATGTCCTTGAGATACCTCCTTTGAGGAAAGCAGAGAAGGCATCGGACGGTGTGCGCATGAGTAAGAGACAGGTAAGTCAATACACAAACCAGTGAATTTTGGGGATAACTAATAAATTAATAATAAAATGCATTTTAAGTTTCATGAAATTTGCATTTACAGGTTGATCAACCAATGCTCGGGATGGAAAGTCGAGATTATTTCCTGGACGATTCCAAATATGGAAAGGTAGATTTTATATTCTTCCTCATTGAATGACAGAGCCTTGTGCAATTGATATGCACTCTTTAAATTAAACTTAATAAATATCACTAATGTAGATATTTCTACACCTAAATAGGCAAGTTGTATTCATTAACTTGCTCTTATTTTGGTCCTTTATTTTCCAAACTTGGTTCTAAGATCTTTAAGTTGTACCATTTATTATGGGGAGGAGGAGGATTAAGTGAAGTGAAGGATGGGGGTAAGGAGGGGTGTGTGGGGGTAGGTTAACAGTGTCCATTGAATATTGTGCTTTATTACAGTGGTAGGAGAAAATGGTTGAGTGGGTTGACTGGTGTGGGTGGGGAAGGGGAGGGTGAAGTTGTCATGCGTGGCCCGCATGGTTCCTTAGATATTGTTCTTTAATGATCTCCATATGTTGGTTTCTCTTGGGTTCTATTTAAAGGAGAAGCAAGCTTACCTGAACTTCATGAAAGGAGTAGCCAAATTACTCGGAGCGGACCCGACTCAGGTGGATACGGACATGGACGCAGTTCTTGCATTCGAGACGAAAATAGCTAATGTAAGTTGATTTAAACTTATTAAAAAACAAAAGACCAAAGGATGGAGATAAAATCTGAATGCTTTTATTTGAGTCTTACATCTACCTCACCCCTCCCCTCCCCCCCCCCTTCCGATATAAGGATTGACAGCTTGAGAGAAAGTGACACTTGGTTTCTTTTATCATCATTCTTTAGTGGTCATATTCCAAACTATTGTGTATTTGGTAAACAGCTGAGGTTTATCAATTAGAGTGACTGGACTATATAGTCTAATACATGCAGACCACTATGTCAGTTCTTCAGACACAACACAAAACCCAATGTGAAGTTAAAGGAAAATGTTTTGGTTGAGTTTGATAAGAATTTATCAAACAGTCAATTAATATTAACATTCAGTTCCAACGTCATCCCTAATTTAGCCTTAAAGGGGTATTCCAGAAATGAAGCATATATTAAAAACGAAGTCTTGACAACTGGCATAATTATAGAAACACTACTAACACCCATTGTTTCTTTCTCTTGGACTTACATTTAATCAAGACTAAATATCTGTCAAAGGTCATCCTTAAAGTTTTACTCTCCTTTTTTTCACCATCTCAAAGATGACAGTTCCTTCAACGGAAAGAAGAGACGGCGAAGCCAACTATAATCTGTTTACTCTCAAAGAACTGGATGAGGATGTCCCACAGGTATGACTGTAAAAAATGGAGACTTTTCATTGGTCTGTTGCATGCCACGTGACTTGATAATGTATGTCCAATTGGTCCATTTTTAAGGGCGTACTTCAGACCGGAAAAAATTATTATAGTTCCTATTGAATTCGCAACTTAGGTTAAAAGCTGTGGAGCTTACGAAAGCGATTCAAAACGTTGCTGTATATTTTAACAGCCAAAAATGTGTAGGATTGCGCACAAGTTGTCCGTTTGGATGATATTACAGACATTCAGAAACATTGTGCTTTTATATAAGCACCATTCACACTTCCTCTATACCAGAGCTAGAGTAGTACCCACTGAGGTGAGACCTCCCTCGTTCCCTCCTTCCTATACCCTCCCTCATTACATTGTGCAGGTACAACCCGATAACACATACTTGGTATGTTGTACAAGGAGACTGTTTGACATGGTGACTCTTAGACACATCCCTTTACAACGTTAAGTGGATATATATCTGTTTAGGGCTGAACTATACCAACAACAAAAAATGAAATCCTTTGTGAGACATTTATAATCTAGTTGATTTCCTCGAAATGATCAATATGATTTTTTTTCTTCAAATTCTCTAAATGATTGCATTGGCTTTAGTAATTTTTTAGAAAAGACTGCCTTATCTCAGTTTATGGTCAAGGGTGGGAGGGGGTGGGGGGTGGGGGCGTTTACACATATTTTTAACTGCTGAAAGAGGAGCACATTCTAGACATCCTGTCGATTTTGTAAAGCAATTCATACTTAACTTTTTAAGTACCATTATTTGGAGGTGATAAAGGTAAGTTTCGTCGTTTGTAAATTCTCAAACCAGTAAGTTTGGAAGTTTCTAATACGTCGCGGTATTTTTTTCTTCTTTCTATTTACAGATTAATTTTAGGAAGTATTTTGATGCACTCCTACCGTCAACAGATACCATCGTCGATTCGGAGCCAGTTGTAAATTACAGCCCTGAATATATGCGACAGGCTGCTAAACTGATAGCAGAGACACCACCGAGGTATGGGATGCATATTCATCACATAATGTAACGTTATCCAATCACATATTGTGCAGTATGCAAATTATTTCGAAGGTCTGTTTCCTGCAATAGATTTATGTAGATATAATAGAAAATAAAAGTATGCAGTACAAATTTATCATTAATAACCTACTGTCATTAACATTACGTGCATTTTCGATGTGTACGCTACGATGCGTCAAAGCACAATCCCAAAAGTACATTTTTCAAAAGAAAAGTTGCCCACCAAACAATTTAATCCACTCTCAAGCCGTCCCCTTATGTTGCGTCTGTAACAGCGAATGATCATGATGGTGTTATATGTAAAGTGAGTAGGAGTCACTTGGAAAGGGCATATATCTATGCGATGACACATTATCCGAGGTTAAAGGTCAAAGGTCGTTGAGATATCCACTCTCAAGAACAGTCCCCTTACGTTGCGTCTGTAAGGAGCGAATGTTCATGACGATGTTATACGTAAAGTGAGCACGAGTCACTTGGAAATGGAATATATCTATGCGACGAAACATTATCCGAGGTTAAAGGTCAAAGGTTGTTGAGCGATCTACCGTCTACAATGTTTACGGTATAATTTCAAACGTTACGATCCCGTATACCAGCCACTACTGTTCAGCATCTCTATGTAGGATTATGAAGTTACCGTACAACCAGATGTAAACGTATATACTTCTTATAATTTAAAATAGTGAACACAACATCTAGAAATAATACACACAAGCTATCAACCTACAAGACAACCAATTTGACACCGAGTAGACATCACGGGCCCGTTAGAGATTATAGATATACCGTATTTTTACTGACGTCATGCTAATTACGCCATCTAATTATGAAGATCTGTTCGACTGCGATGTTGACTGCTTTTGCAGTTGCAACTACATCATTTTGTTAACCGAGATTTTTCTTAATTAAATATTGACTCAATTTAGTGCAGCTAACCAGGAAAAACTGAAGAAAAGTAATAAATTAACCGACAGAATTAAGAAACACAGCTTTCTAGTGTTTAGGTAGGGGTGGGAGGGGGAGGGGGCAGAGGGGTTTACGGAGACCCTGGAGGGAAATACAACTATTTCTTTAGATAATGTCATAATAATCTGCGTTTATGAATATTCATGTAGCGTTAACATGTGATAAGTATTTCACTGTGAATTAATCCCACAGGACGATTGCTAACTACATGCTGTGGCTGTTCGTAAAAATTCTCATCCCTGAAATTAGCCAACGCTTCCGTGACGTACAACAGCAGTACTATAACGTACTCAAGGGAACGTCATCTTCCACCGCTAGATGGCGTGAATGTGTTGACGCTATTAATGATGCTATGAAGTTTGCTACTGGTCGAATGTACGTTGCAGAAACGTTCTCTGGGGCTAGCAAAGAAAATGTAAGTTCACCTTCTCTGGTGTTGGAATGTAATATGGCCACAATTTTCATAGGGCTCTACAGTTGGGTAAGCAAAGAAAACTCATTGTGCCAACCAGGCATTATCTCCCCCAGAGTCGACATGGTAGCTTAAGAAAAAATTGAGTTTTCCAAGATCTGTCTTATGCAGTAATCAGTCAAATAGGTTGCACCATTCGAATCACTTTAATTCTCTTCTCATGCAAAAGAGATGGTCAAATTTCGAAACCGATTAGCTTTAATGAGACCTATAAAGCAGTGATTGGTTGATGACTCTTCTATATATTTATTTCTTATTTTTTTTTGAAATATTCAAAACAGACCAAACAGATGATTACCAAGCTGAAACAGAGTTTCAAAACTCTTCTTGAGAGTAACGACTGGATGGACACAGCAACTAAGAAGGTCGCTGCAGAGAAGGTAAAACTAACAAATTTGCAAATTCGAACACTCCCCGTTGCATAAGTTGACTTCACTACGCTCATTCCTCTCCTTTCGAGTAATGCACTTTGACCTCTACCTAATCTGCCAAAAGTGTTACCAGCCTAGCACCACCTCACCCCTCCCCCTCCCTCACTCCCACCTTGGGTCAACATCAACCTTTTCTTCCTTGTGAATCCACCATTCTGAATTATTTACATATGCTATAAGTTGTATACATCGTTTGATAGATGAAATCCACGTATACATGTAACTGGCTGATGACGTAATGGTTACAGAAGCTGTCAAATATACAATATCGGGTAAAATTAAAGTATCATCTTATCCCTTTTATTAATACTTCTTAGCTTTTCTTTTCTTTTTCTATTGTTTTTTCTTCGTCTTTCTGTTAAACAGATCGACGGTATGCAAGAGCATATCGGCTATCCTGATTGGATAATGGATGACGTCAAACTGAACGAGAAATACGCAGATGTAAGTCTCGAAGATGTTCCTTAAAAATAACTGTGAATTTAGATCAATCAACAACCGAGAAGTTTGAGGTTGACTATATGTACATCATGTGGCTGAAACATATCACGTGGATTGACACATATAATGAGGTTGGCATAAAATGAGGAATACACATATAATGCGGTTGACACATAATGAAGTTACCACGTATAATTGCGGTTGACACATAAACTGCGGTTGAAAAATATAATGTGGCTGCCACATACTGCGGTTGCCACATATAATGCGGTTAGCATATAATGTCTTTGACACATATAATACGGTTGACACATAATGAGGTTCACAAATATGGTAAGGTTAACACATAATGCGGTTCACACATATAATGAGGTATTGGCACATGAAGTTGCAACCTTTAAACTACACAGACTATAAACATAGGTGTCGACGGGCTCATCCAATCCATAACGTAACATTAAGTTGAATCATATGATTAGAAAATCTATCACGGTGTCTTTCATTAATAATTTGTGGTCATAGATTTCGTGATACTTGGTAGATAAAGGCCTAAGTAAATACATTTGTTCGTCGCTCCATTATATCGAATTACTTCGTTCTTTTGCTGAGCAAAACCTGCTTAAAAGAGAATTGAACGATTTTCATTGTTTCAGAGAACAAAAAGATTTGACTGAATCATACCCTTTCTGATTCCCTAATCTTTGTTTGTTTGCTTCTGTTGTGTTTAATTTTGCATGTCCACTTATACTACTCATATTTTGACAATCAGAGCATTGTTTTCTCCTAATGTTCTTTTATCAAAACGTTAGTTCTTTGTGTGTATTTTATAGATTACCATCACGGCTGGAGATTACTTTACAAATGTTCTCCAAAACATGAGATTAAATTCAAAGATTGGGTTCTCTAAGCTGAGGCTACCTGTGGATAAGACAGAGTAAGTAGTTTATAAAATAAAAAACAAAATTGTCCTCTCCGCAGTTAATTATGGAACGGTGAAATTGAATTTTTACGTTACAATACGAGAAAGAGTAAACGAGGAAGGGTTGAAATATTTAACATTACTTCTCACTTACTGTCTCATAAACATACGCACTCCAACCTACCCTATAGCCTAAGAATTGGTAATACTCTTGCACTGCGCTCTCTTTCCGGAAGTGGATGGGGACCGGGGGGGGGGGGGGCGGGCAGTGCTTAACTGTTAAAGTTAGTTCGGTTAAGGGTACATTGGATTGTATATGGTTGATTGGAAACAAGGAAGTTATCTTCGTTGATTAATATTCAAACCAGATAAGTATTTGAGTAACTTATTACATCATACAAATCTGGAAACTGTGTAGTGCTTTATCACGTACCTTTCCTCTCCTTACTTATTGCACGTCTGTAATTGGAGAGTGCATTGGTTTGCTAACTTTAATCTGCTTTCATTCTTTGTAGGTGGACAACAGGTCCAGCGATTGTGAATGCTTTCTACAGCTCGATGAAAAATCTTATTAGTGAGTATTACCCAAGAAAGGCTCAATGAAGAATAACAGACATGCTAACACCAAATATTAAATTAAGCACATCCTGTTGAATTAATTCTTATTGCACCAGGATCCAGCCCAGCAACGAAGTGGGTGGGTGGGGGGGGGAGCCTAGGTACTTTGTAAAGGGTGTAACAGATATAATAGTCACATTATAGTTACAAGGTGTAAAGGCACATGGTAGAAGTCCCCCCCCCCCCCCGAGAGACACGATACTTTGATTTTAAATTAAAGTACTTGTTCCACCCCACCCTCACTTTCCCGACCTTCTCCCACGGTTATGAACTGTAAATAGAAGAACTGCACAACACCTATGAACTGGACTCTGAAGAGCAACAATGCAACCATTTTTATAGCCAAGGGTCATGTGGATAGGGTACTCAGAAGAAGAAAAAACGTCAAAAGCACCGGGATGGGGGTGTTCATATAAACGGCAAATGTTTATTTTATTTGACTTATTGTGCAATTAATTTGTTAAGTAATTTAGCCGACAAAGAAACACATCCGATGTCCGAGTTTACCCCAAGTTAATAAATGTAGAATTCTAGCGTATGAACCTCCATACATGGGTAACTGTGAATATAGTTGGTTTGTCTCTTGGTAAAGACACGTTATGATATGAAGACTGTTGGGTTTAGCTCATGAGGTTGATTAACCTATATACACAAGTTTTGTTATGTTATTCTGCTCCCAACAGTTTTTCCAGCAGGCATCCTTCAACCTCCTTTCTACCACGAGAACTCCCCAGACTACCTCAACTATGGAGGGATCGGTATGGTGATAGGACATGAGATAACCCATGGGTTCGACGATAGAGGTAACATTTATAGGGGGCATATGGGGGTTTGTGAGGCCTGTAAGGGAAGAGGGACGTGTGATCTGCGGGGGATAGGTGCAAGGGGAGCGAATTGAGTGTGAGGTAAGGGTTTCAGGGGACAGTGCGAGAAGAGGAGTCGAGTGGTATGGAGGGCAGGGAGGGTCGTGATGGGAAGGAAAGGTATGTGAGGGAGAAGACAGTGGCGCGAGGATAATTAGGTGGTCAAGGGATGGATAGTTTGGAGGTCAATAATATTATCTCGTCAATTTGTTATTAAGAAAAAACGCTCGACAGTTCTTCTGGAAAAGCGTGAACAAACAGACATACACACAGACATTTGCATTTGAATTTATAAAATGGTAGTGTCTCATGGACAGGTCACTACTTCAAAAAATAATTTTTTTAGCCTAATTTCGATATTATTTTGTTGGTACTATACATTCAAACAAACAAATAGCATTTTCATTTTTAATTTGTTCTGTTTTTTTCGCAGATGAACTTATAGAATGTCTATACTTATATTTTATCTAATTAATATATTCATAGAATGTCTAATACTTATTTATTCTAATTAATACATTCACAGGTCGACAGTACGATAAAGAAGGTAACCTTATCCAATGGTGGACCAACAGCTCCATCGTAAGCTTCAAGGAAAGAGCGCAATGCATTGTGGATCAGTACAGTGGGTACGAGATGCCCGAAAACGGCATGCATGTGAGTTTTAAAAGCCGAGTCTTATAAGACACTTTATTCCTAAATTTATTCATTTAATTTTTATGCATATTCATAAAAACGACCATGAACAAAATGCATTGTACAGTATAAGGTTTTAGTAAAAACCAGCAACGGATATGATACGCCTAACGTGATTTCTTCCAATCAGATTCCTATAGAGTTTAAAAGAGCCAATGAGAGCACGAGGAATCCTTCATTTGTTGGGAAATCTTCAAATGTCGATTTCTCGTACAAATGACAATTTTGTCCACAGGCGACCACGAAAAACTGACATATGCCAATTTAATTCGACAAATATCGATTTCAGGACTTTATGGCAGGCTAGACGTCCCATAAACGAAAGTTAAATACATAGATTAGCCAGGTGTCTGCTCAAACAAGTATATAAGCCAGGGAAGTGTTCAATTTATAGGCTTTGGTTTGTGATTAGTGATATTAGTGTAATTTTACAGCACCTACGATTAGTGTGTGGGACGTTGGAATGGGGGCGCTGCTTATTACAAAATGATACCAAATCAATGCAAGTATCCTCTTTAATTGTACCCCGGTTATACCACCAATGGTATGGGTGTATCACCAGGGAGTTGTTATGGAACAACTCCCTGGTATCACTTTGTAGTTTTGTTTTCCTTCTGGTTATCCTCTTTGACCTCTTTTTATCCTCTTCTATCTTTTTACTATCCTCTTTTTTATCCTCTTTTTCTTCAGATAAATGGGAAACAGACACAGGGCGAGAATATCGCTGATAATGGAGGACTTAAGCAAAGTTATAAGGTTTGTATTAATTACATGACTTACAGACTAACATAGGCGTCGAGGAGGGTCGGGAGAGAGAGAGGCGGGGGGGGGGGGGGGAGGGGTAGAGAGGTTTCACTTCGGGGAATGTTTGTATTGTCGCCAGCTGTAGTTATTTTTTAAACCAGGTTGCCATAGGTAACACCCCTTGGTGCAACCAGGGAGTAGTTAGAGAACGTATGACGCTTCCAATGCTTTGTTTTCATTAACGCATGTATATCTATCTATCTACAATAATATCTATAATGCATGTTGATCGGTTTATTTCCTGTCGGCATTGGCAGCCCCTTGTAGTCTAACAGTAATAAACTTCGATGCTGATTTATTTTTGATGTTATATGTCAAACTTTGTATTATGACAGGCGCGTATCCAGGATTTTCTAACCCGGGGGGCGCGAATTACTATCTAAGCGGAGCGCCACCATCGGTTGGCGCGGAGCGTACAAGAAAAT
>KN890511.1:34634-62963 GCA_000934455.1 Apostichopus parvimensis
CTTGCCTTTTTCTTTAAATTATTACAATTTATTAGACCGAAATGTCGTGTGCGTTTGGTTAAATCCAGCGTCGGCTCACTCAAGATAAGTGGTTGACTATATTATACGGAGGGAAGACAAATGTGTTCTAGCACTTTGCATTTATTTTGAGGTAACAAGGGGGGGGGGGGGTGACAGGACTTACAGCTTGAAGGGAAACATGGAAGTAAATAATGTTCCGTAATGTGCCATATTTTTTGATACATTATTGATACTCTATTGACTTTTATTAAAACCCTCCATAGGTTTGGTGCACCTTATTTAGACCTGAGGGGGTAACCTCGAGACTCCTTACCGGGTATCATAGTCCTGACCGATACAGGTGAGTTGAAATTATCATATCAACAAATCAAATATGACATCCCTTTCCAATCACCAAATGGAAAGGAGGGTTTGAGGAACCGAGATCCACATTGGGCCCGGGACGTTGCCAGCTATCCTACCTTTTGCACCCTTTCTTTATGTAGGCCTATATTATGAACGTAAGAAAACATTATTCTTTATCCCATATTTTCCCAGGCCCCTAGTTAACATCGGGACTGTAGCCCTGCTGATTCCACTACCCCCACCCCCCCCCCCCCCTCCCAGGCCCGAGCCGGATTCGTCAGGTGTACAGAAACAGGGATTATTACTTTAAACGTGGTTTATAGCCATATCGACAAAAGGTCGCCAAAATTATTTATATACCTTAAAATTTACGACTACACCGATTTAGAGGCTATTTCATGTGTACTCTGCGCAAGCTCCAACTTGACATCGCATACGAGAAAAATAAAGTCCAGGAAACCTTCCAAATATCACCATCGTGAATATGTTATTTATCTCCTTCTTTGTTTCAGAGTTATTGGTACTTTGCATAATAGTGATGACTTTGCTCGAGTTTTTCAGTGTTCTGCCGACTCGGCCATGAACTCTAAGAAGAAGTGTGTTATCTGGTAGGACGGATGACGCTAAGGGCCATCAAGAAATTGACAGAAATATTGGCCAACTTGGTGGTCTATTGAAGTTAGGTCTCAACAGCAGTTGAACGAATTCATGGTTGCAATTGTCAATCTCTTTTTTATAATAGAACTGAAATTAGGGTAACACATTTCGGATCAATGGAAAAACAAGTAGCAAAAAAAGCAAGATTTATTTCCGTCGTCGTCATATCAAATAACTGATTACCTCCACATATATATATGTTTTCACACCATTGTACATTAGAAATGACTGTAGAGTATAGTTAAGGTTATCAGTACTCCCCTCACCCCTCCCCTAATCCCCTCACCCCAGGGCCAAATCCCCTCCCCGAATCCCCTCCCCTAACCCCCACCCCTTCGAATGTGCTATACATACTGGTTTTTCAAGTTCAACAGTTCGGAAATTAAAGCATTTCACATTTATGAATCTGCAGGAAGGTACCATTGCAAACTATCGGCAACAGTTGCATGTTTTTAAATATTTTTAATTTTTAAATGTCGCCGATCGCATTAATACTATTAGTAGACCAATGTTATTTTCGTTCCAATTTTATAGATGCAAATTAAAAAAAAGCAAAACGTAAAAAAGAAAATGTTCAGATAAGCAGTACAGTGTCGCTGAATATTTTACCTAAACCCTGGCTACTAATCCAGTATTTATACACCCACATATCTGCTGATATATGTAACTGCACAAGTTTTGTACAAGTTGCAACACAGCATGCAAGTAGCCGTTCTTATTTTTCATTTTATTTTTGTTTAGCAGCAATTTTGTTACCTGGCAAAGGGGAGTGGTGAAGGGGAGTGGCGAAGGGGAGTGGTTAAGGGGAGTGGTTAAGGGGAGTGGTGAAGGGGAGTGGGGGTGAAAGGGACAAGACATAGACATATTCTATGACAGAGGCAGTTTTGGAATTTTTTTTTTTGACTGACAAATCAAGCGTTAAATGTATTGGTGATAATCATTCCATGCACATGTACAAAAATATACATCTCTACCATTTCGTACAAGAAAATGTTGGTTTGGGGAGGGAGGGAGGGAGGAAGGGGGAGGGGTTAAGTAGAAGGGCGTAGTTTAATGGATGGTTATAGGAGAATGTTTAGTCAGAAGATGCATCATTGTTAATGTGACTAGCATGTGTATGTTTATTCGCTTAGTAAAATTTTACAAAAGAAAATGCATTGCTATGTATATAGGACGAATTGCTGCTGACACAGTGCTAAACCCACACAGTAACTAATGCGGAGTTAGTAAATGATGGATGTTTTATCAAATTTTTGTCTCAAATTGTACATAAAAAGCACATTACTGAGTTAGTACAAAAAAGCAAAAAATATTAAACGTACATATACAAATATACATATATAATATATATATATTAAAAAAAAGACTTGCCATAGCCTACCGAATGCAGTGAAAATTTATATCAAAGTTTTAAAAATTGCTATTATATGAATATATTACAGTACATTTTAACCAGTTTGACTATAAAATGATCTCTCCCCCCCCCCACTCCCCCTGTTTGTTTCTCTTAGCAAATTCGATGTAAATTCACACTTCCCAGGTATATGTAAGAGCAGTACATAAAAATGTGATTTCAGATCAAATGAAATCAGATCAAAAGTACATGTGATTTCAGATCAAATTCATTTGTCCTCTTTGTGTGTAAGACCTGAGGGTAGGGCGAGCTAACCAGAAACAGTAAAAGTTTACTTTTCTCAGTGAAATGATACTTTATCTGGTCTCTCCCAGCTCCCTATCCGCCCAAACAACATGAAGCAACCAGCATTCTTAAGAGTTAAGTTATTTAGTTAATGTTAAACAGAATCTGTATATACTGATATTTGAGCATTCTAAGAGCCAATAGCAAAGCATACTAGTTATGAATCAGCCCCTTTTTTTTAAACATTTTTTCTTCATACATCTCATCAGTTCTCCTCTATTAGACCAGGATATTGTAATAGTTTTAGAAATCCCATAAAATATAATTGTATATACTAAACTTATTATTTTGAGAAAGTCAAAATGATACATTAATGAATCATGGTATATAAAGTAAATAATGTGAGCTAATAATTTCATTGAAAGTCTGGTTTAAGTTGAGTTGTTTTTCTCCTAAGGCTGTGTTTCTAATAGTTGTTATACTTGTACAATCAAAAAGAATAATCATTTTATTGTGAATAACTTGTATATTTCTTTATTGTTTAAGAGGCTATGTACAGGCTAATGAACTATGTGCTGGTGACCTAGATATGCATAATGACATCTTGAAAACCTGTTGTGATCAAAGTTTGTAAGCTACTTTTAGGGCCGGCTTCACTATTTTCCGCTTTAGTTATCCACCGGGATAAACTCTAGTTTACAATAACATCCCTTGGTAGTAGGGGGGGGGGGTGCCAGCCATGTTGGGATCAAGCTATCTTGGCTTTGAATTTAGTCTCCGATTGTCCTTCGGCCAACTGCTTCCAGGCATCTGTCAAAAGATTCTATAATTTTCATGCCTACTCTCTCAAGTGCGGCTACTTTTTAAACAAGTTTTTGTCAAGCTGATGGAGCTGCACTCTGTGTAAGCTCATTCTGGGTGATACACACCTACACACCTGCCCCTTTAGTTAAAGGTCTGCTGTATAGACTCCAACAATAGCGCGCCATCATGGAAAAGTTTCTTGCGATTATTTAATCCACCTGCCTTGGTCGTAAAATGACCTCTTTTTACCAATTAGTCTGCAACGCCTGCCACATATTTTTTCTTGTATGAGGGTCTTTGTGTGAATGCTGTATGATTAAACTACATTGTAGACATGAACATATTTCCACAAAGTGTTAAGAAAAAAACCCTACTGGTATTAAGAAGTTATGCAGGCTAATTGAATAGCCTGAGGTTGATTTACAACCGTGGCAGGTTGATTACGTAATCACAAAACTTTCCTAGCTATAGCGTGCTATAATTGGAGCCAATAAAGCAGATCTTTCAGAAGCTCAAAATCTTTGTTTATGTTCGCTACCTAATTCATCCAATGGCCTTAGTGTCCACTCTGGAAGCAATGACAAACATCTACAGCCTTCTTTACAACATACTAGTTAATGTGTTTCCTTGAAGAAAGACAGCAATGGGTTTGTCAAGCATAAATAAGTATCTATAAATGATTAACTAACTTCACAGTTAAAATTTACAGTTCCTCTCATCAAACATATTGCATGTAACAAAGTTTTGGGTATTCAACTGCTCAACAATTTTACTTTTATAAATATTATACTTTTCCTTGTGACCTCTGATTGGATAATTTTAGTCTCCTGCCCTCCTTAATACTCTCATCATCACAATTATCTGTTTATGCTGACAACCATATATTTACAATCCATTTCACTGTAAAAGCCTAGTCAATGGTGTCATCAACAACAACAACAACATATTGTAGTGAAAATGTTGGCTATAAATTTCATTATGACAACACAGGTATTGTAGGAGTCAGGCCAATGTCCAGTGGTGCTGAAATGGCTACCCATCGGTGTATGCATACACCGGGACCGACTATGTCAATGATGGGAGGCGCAAAAAACTTACCAACCATGGAGGGTCATGTGACATACTCCATTGTAGCACTCAACTCTTACAGTACCCATTGAATGTGTACTCTACATCAACTAATGTCCTGATCTCATAGCTACCACATTCCTGGTGAAGCTACAAGAACAGTGTAATCTAGCAAAGTGGTACATTTTTCCAATGTTAGCTGCTGTTATCAATTCCTAAATTGCCATTTTGAGTATTTTCTTGAAAACAGTCAAACTGCAGCTGAAACGCACGCAGCTTATCAGGACTGTTCACAAATGTACACAGACACGACAGGATACGTTGTTCCTTTCAACACAAAACTCCTTGCCGTTATTGCACATAAACAAGCTCATACGATATGATAGGAGTACCCTCCTTATGCAATCTATAAGATTGTGTCAGTAGATGTGTGAATTATAGTCAGGGTCCACCTGGATCAAGTTCTTTATGAGACGGAAGTTAATCTCAACAACGTTATCATCCCAACCTAAGCAATTCATTCTCAAATTTACTGTAAATGCCAGTTATATGGAGTTTGTTGTCCACTGAACGCTTATCCCTTTGAACCGACGGAGGGTTAAATAATATGTTAGTAAAAAATTGGAGCATGTCACATGACCCTCCCATTATTGGTAAGTGTTCCTACCGCGGAGGGAGAGTCCCAGGTCATTTTAAATTTGATGCTTACCACCAATGCTACTGTGGAGGGTTCACCTGTTGCGAAGCCTGATCTGAAATAACCGTTCTCCCATCACCGTATTTCAGCTTCCCATCAGCCACTGTGAAAACCACTGCTGCCCCTGACTGGCCCAAGCTGCATGCCAATCCTACACATCCACCCCTCCACCCTCGGGATGGGGCCCTACAGAGTTAAACTATCACCGCTATGGAGTAATAACTCACATCTATGCTCTTATATGGCCTTCCATTTACATGATGGTTCATCTCTCATTTTCAAGTCACCATCATATCTGTAGGATATCTGTAGGATACTGCAGACCCAGTCTCTCTAGCATTCGTGCATTCTATGGATGCAGTGGTGTAATGCACGTCTCAGATATGATGGATCGTTATCTATGTCATTTGACGAGATGCCATTTGACAAGAAGGCATGTCCAACATTTTCTTTGAGGTCTCCAAATTGTGCCTGTCCACCAAGTCCTGGATGTCCAAATATGGTACAGGGTGGTCCTGTGAATGACCCAAGAAATCAGATAGAAATTACTAATTACAAATTTCTGCTTTGAAAAGATCGAAATGAAGATCTACAATGAAGAGATTTTACAAAGAGCAGAGCAGGATGCAATCATGGAATGGACTAATCTGACATGACTTGTAAACAAAAAGAAAATATCACTAAAAAACACAGACCTTCTAATTGTTATCACATACCCACAAGTAGTTATATTTCTACACCTTAGTTTAGTTTAGACACCCGAGGATCAGGAAGCCTTAAAGTAGCTTATTTGAGACCCTATCCATGTTAGATCGTGGATGGACACCGGCTTATTTCAAGCCTTCAAGTGTTGAGAGTATAACGAGGCAGGGGCGTGAATTCGCTCCCCTTCCTGCTCCTGGGACCGCCATTTAACGGCCCCATCCGACGGACAAGAGCATACGACCCAGCATCTGACCACTTTCTCACATACTGAGGTAGGCAAAGGCACCCCATTCGACATCACTGCAGTGCAGCCATGACGAACAAAGTTATTTTGAAACCAAGTGAAACAAAACCCTTTTCCCAAGTTTACAAACCAGAAATACCAAATCCACGGAAGACTCCACACATCACCACTGCACTGAAGCAATTTATGAATAGGTGAAGAGAATCTGGCTCCTGGCGGAATTTTGATCCTGGAACCTAAGGATTTGATGCAGACACTCTAACCACTAAACCAAGCCGTTGCAAGGCATGCTGTACATGATATAGAGGGCTCCTCTGGAAAGCAGTGCTTCTGCACTGAGTAGGACTACCGTCATTAAAGATGACAGTAATAAAAATAATAATAAAAAAAAGCCTAGCCTGACCTTGAGGAATAATTCTCAATGGCATTACCTGATGGGCAAATTACAAGATCTTTGCAACTATTTATACAAGAAGAAAACAACAGTATACCAAAGGATTTGTAGACCATGTTACACAAGTCATCACAAGGTTACTTCTTTAACCCTTCAAGAAAAATCACTGTTGTCAAACCTCTCATGTATTACAAACACCCAGCACAGATAATAACTATTGATGAATCATCTGCCAACAAACCTTACTTCAGCATCTACAATCAAAGCCATATCTTGCCTGAGCAGAGAGAATGACATCATCTCCTTCAGCTTGGATGTTGCTCATCACTTCAACCATATCTGACTGTACCTTTCTGTAGTCATCGATACCACGGTCGGCCTGAATTACAAACAGCTTGTCCATAGCTCTAGCTGTATCCACACCATTGCCAGAGGGAAGTTCCACTTGCAGGAGTTCAACTTGTTATACACATGATACTGTAAAAGAAAGTTGAAGCAAACACATCATATTATAAATATTACCATTAGTTGGACAAAAAGTGTTTCCCCCAAATATTTCTCCAAAATTTTACCATATATATTTTCAATCCCTTTCTTTCACATACTGTAACGGTGAACATAACGATTCAATCACTCTACAATATACAAAATAATATATTATTGTTATCTGTAATCCTTAAATATGGAATAATAACAGAAGGCTACCAGTGTTCAGATCAATGATTAGTGGGACCCTTGTGTTTGATGCTCTTTAACAAGGGCCTTAAGTTTATATCAGGATTTAGCTTGGTTCAATTGAGACGTAAATCGCCGCGATGGCGGTGTTACCACTAGGTTACCACGTTTCTTGGTTAGAATATCTGTTACAGTGTTGAATGCGCACTCAACTGAATAGGCAAAAGGACATTCCCCTTTTAAACACCCCAGTTTTAACACAAAGATGTGATAGCACCAACCATTTTGCCATTTTGTCAATCTGTGATGTCATATTGCGACAAGGAGGTGAACGGATCACTTTCCGTTTGTTTCCTTCTCATATTTTCAAGGTGAATGTTAAAAGCATTTCTGACACTGAATTCAAAGCCATGGCACTAAGAGGTCATTTTATGAACTTCAATGTTTTAGATTCAGTATCTGTACAATCCATCCTTGTAACACAAAATAAACATTGCAAAAGGAAATGAAAACCATAAAAATGCAAGAATTTAATTTTGTGGGCTGGATGACGTCATAATAAGACTTGTTCAAGCATTCAGTCTTGTGTTTAAAGGAATATTAACTTTGTGATATATATATCCCAATATTTATATATGAAATATGGTTTCTCTTTGCTGTTTGGTGAAATTGTTCATCACAATTGTCTCCAACCAATGCTTCATGGTTGCATTTAATTTAACATCTCATACAATTAAAGGCTGGTCAGATCTGTGCATCAAATCATTTCAAAAATAAATGAGGACTTAATGAAATCAATTTACCGAATGGTTTGGCTTCTTCCCAAAAATACCAGTATTGAGTGAAGTTTCCATGATTTGGATCAGCTCTTGGAACAAGATGACCAGCATGAAAACTCAATTTCCCTAGGCTTAGTACCACGGACAAAGTCTCTAAAAGTTGTTATATTCCATGTCATTGGTATTTTCCTTCTGTCACGATCCACTCAAGTAAGGTATACCAACCTGATAAATAAAGCACAGTAAGTCATTTTTATCAACTTGCTCAATAAAACTTCCATAATATTATAATAGCTGTTAAATTCATTTCAATACCAAATAGAGCATTATGATAAAAGATGCATCTTGAGAGTTAAACAGAATAATAGCCTGTGACTTTTCTTAGTTTACAGATATATCCTTCCCAAACAACACTGTATGAACTGCATTTACTATATTTCCTTCCCAGAATGTTGGCTATTGGGTGCATCTAGCCTAGGTTGGTTAAATATCAGTAATGATGAGAATTGGATGTGGAAAGAACAGATACAGTGCGGATATATCTCTTCATGGAAGTACACAACGCAATTGTTTTTTGTTCTATTTTTTGGGGGAATAATTTCACTTACAGTACTACTGTAGGCAGAGGAGCGAGAGGCGGTGAGAGGGAGACGAATTGAAAAGAAATTTGGAGGATCCTGTTTTCTTCTCTTCTAATGTATAATGAATTAAATGAATTAAAATTAATTATAGATACTCCATACTGGTACTGGTAGAGGAGGGGCAGGGGCCAGAGAACGGTAACCTAGCGCCGCGGTGATTTGCTTTTGATACAAATTTGACACTTATACAGTACCTGATGCGAGTACACTGTTCTCATTGTTATGTTGTCATTCTGTTCAAACTCCTGCCATTATTTTGATATTTTGTCATATATTCATCTATAGAAAAAGAGTGTCTTCGGTCCATTTCACCGCCACAATCAGAATCTGCATGTCTGCCCCAAAGATCAACAATTTTGACACCCTTACAGAGTGCGGAAAAGCTGCTACCACTGGTGGGCAATTCAAGATCATCAAAGAAAACCTGTTTCACATCCTCATTGAGAAAACACAGATTTTTAAGTAAGGATATCATTTGAGGAACATGTACAAACATGTATTTGTCACAAGTTATTGTACTTTTAACTGTGTGCACAAATACCAAAATAAATATTGCCAAGATATTGATGGTAGGCCTATGCTGAAAAGTGAAACATCATATGTATTCTTTTTTATGGTACTGATGTTTAATTATCACCAAGAAGATGTACTCAATCTTGGACTGGAATTTGGACAACAAAGATATATCATGAGTTCAATATAAAAGTAGTTATGAAACAAGTCTACATGATAAAAGTCCAAAGTATTTTACATAAAGAAATGATAACTATATTGGAAAATAAATAACATTTGCCAGTTCAAGCTGTCACTAAACTTGTGGTCATAATTACTCACCATGCTTCCTGGGGAGTTTAATCTAAGTTAGCATAGGCCAAGCCATGGCCTATACCACTGGTCCTCTAACTGCTTGCACATCACTTCGTTAGATGAAATCATAATAAAATGTTAGATTTATCCACCTGAAAACAGCTTCGACTTTTTCGCACCCTGACTGAATTTAGCCTCCCAATTAAGGGGTAAATTTCCATAGCAAATATTTGTAGTTACCATCAATAACAAAGTACCGAAACAGACAACCAAGAACAATGTCCAAACATTGTTTTTTCTGTTGTTGTACTGGTAGACAACTCGTTTTTGTGGCAGACAACAAGAACTTTGAGGTATTAGGTTGCCAGATACGTATATAAACGATTGGCTCGAGGTGCGGACATGTAATTGCTAAACATCTACCTGTGGGGATATATTATCAACCCTGCGGCTTGCTTGACGAGAGCGGGGAGGGGTGGAGAAAGAAAGCGGTGGAGAAGTCGGCAGTGGAGGTGGATCAATTACGTTTTGAGCGTTAACTGTATGCTAATGCGGCTCAGTACAAGTAACCAGGGCCTTGAAGCAAGTAGACTTATGCAATTTCAATGTCCAACAGTAAGGCCTGAGCTTCTGCAAGCGTTACGTTTATACTGCTATTACTTATTTTACTCTGCAAGTTTATTCCGAGACAAACAACAGTAAAAGTTTACTGCCCATCAAATTTTGAGACGAAAAGGCCGAAATTTTGCGACGAAAAGGTCGAAATTGAAGATATTACACCCGGTACTTCAATTGTAAGCATATATGGTCAAAATGTTTATATAATCTTATAAAGTAAACACATCCGGGATATTATTTTGGGATAGAAAGACAAAATTTCGTTACACTTATTCGAAAATACAATCTGGTGTTATTCCGAGCATATAACGGTTAAATTTGAGATCAAAGAATAGGCTCAACGTGAACTTGATTTTGAAACAAAATGTGTTTATTTCCAATATGCCATTTGGGCACCGTAAAATATCTACAAAGCTAAACTTAGTCTGAAGAAGATCGCTACATCGCACCGGTAGTGTAACCTTCATTGTTGATAGCTTGTTACGTCACTGGTGGTGCAAATGAATAGCAGATAACAGGATTGATGGACATCGATCGTGCGATGCCATTACAGTTGGGTATACAAGTTAGCGTGTAAACATGTAATGGGGTTGCATGGCACACGTTGTACGCTGCAAATTATACGTGTTACACACTGGTCTTTCGGTTGCCAAATTCTACTATATCAAACACCAAAATCTAATAAAATATAACCCAAATTATTGAGAACAAATTTTTCATACTATCATAATTGAAGAAAAGTCCTTCTGATGAAAGTAAATGTTGAAGAAACAGAGAAATTCGTGTAACTGAAGTTCAGCTTTGGATGGTATACTGTAATTTGCAATGCCTTTGGGCAATTTCCATCGATACGTTCAAAATAAGGACCGATAATTTAATATCGATCTATATTCTCAGTTATACATCGATCATAGTGCATAATCTTAATGTAATCCCTGCAAAATATGATACACAAAATTGTAAGACTAAAACGTTGCCAACTAAAGTTACGACATACATATTGCCACACTAAAACTTTGCAATTAATTGACCAATCACAAGGAACGTTTATGGGTATTCTCTGTCACGTCTGTTTATCTCTTTATATTCACTAAGAGCTACGAGCAACCTATCGTATCGTACAACAACAAACCTAAACTAACAGTCAACCAATACAACATGGCATCTGAAAAGAAGACTAAATCCAAGCCAGCTGGGCCTACCTCTCTTGCTCTGATTGTGAAAGCAATCGTTGCCCTAAATGACTCAAAAGGGTCTTCTGCCTCCGCTATTAAGAAGCAGATTGCATCTTCTGGTGTCGAAAGGAGCAATCTTCACATCAACAATGCTCTAAAGAAAGGTTCTACTTCTGGTGTTCTGAAACAAGTGAAGGGTACTGGAGCAAGTGGAACTTTCAAAGTGGACACTACCAAAGCTAAAAAAGCAGAGGCAGAGAAAGCAAAGAAGGCTAAAGCGGCTCAAAGAAAGAAGGAACAACGGGCAAAGCTTCAAAAGAAAAAGGCTGAAGCCAAGGCCAAGAAAGCCAGCAAGAAGAAGGTTGCTGCAGCTAAAAAGAAGCCAGCAAAGAAAGTTGCCAAGAAGAAGACTGCATCCAAGCCAAAGAAAGCAGTGAAACCCAAAAAGGCAACCAAGAAACCAGCAGCTAAGAAGCCAGTAGCTAAGAAAACGGCACCAAAGAAGAAGGCAGCTTCAAAGAAGAAACCTGCCAAGAAGGCTGCACCCAAGAAGTAAACTACACTGTTGGGATAAACTACACTTGCGGTAGAAATTCAACGGCTCTTTTAAGGGCCACCAAATCTTCCAGAAAGAGTTGCACTTCATCTCCTTAAACATGCATTCTGTTACTTTACTTTTCCATTAGGACTATGTAGACTGTAGGAAACTTAGTATTATGCTAGCTGTTTTGGGATGAGGCGGGCAATATTTTGACTTCCCCTTAATGATTTAGGTAGGGGTGAGATATTTCCTGACATTACCGATCCAATTGTTTGCTCTAGCAAAAAAGGCTGTTAAGGGCAGTATAGTCTTTTATGACAGACAAACAATTCATAGCCATCAGGATGACTACACAAAATTTGAACACTAAACTCACTCTCTGATTTGGAAAAGATAATACATTGTGATCTGTAAAGGCTGTTGAGTGACCTACTCTCTACAGGTTACACATGATCAAAATATTTACCATATGTTGATCCCTGGTTAATGTTACACAATCTGACAAATTATAGTTTAGGACTAAGGAAGTAGTTTAAAAATGTGTAACTGGAAAATATATAAAAGGGGGTGGAGCTCATCCCAGTAGCGCTTTCTTGTTACTTCGCCCAAACGACTGTTTTGCCCAACTGCCATTTCGCCCGACCAGCATGGTCATTTCGCCCGATCAGCATGGTCATTTCGCCCAACCAGCATGGTCATTTCGCCCATGGAGGTAACCTCCATGTTTCGACTAACCATTTCTTTACTCATGATTCAGTCAGAACATGGAGGTCTGTTTTACCTCCATAGTCAGAATAATATCACTTTTGCTCAGAGGCCTATTGCTCGTGGGTCATTAATCCACAGCTATTGTTCTGCTTGATGACTTCGGTCAAGCATTTATCAAGTCTGCCAGGCGTTAATCAAGGGTATTGTTCACAGCAGTTAGGTGTTAATCTAGTTCTACATAGTGTTAATCTAATGTTATAAAAAAAAGGGGGGAATCGGTCTCCATAAAAACCTATCAAACCTAACCCCTAAAACACTGATCTATCCTACCAACTGTAACCACGACTTCAAGTTTCCTTAATATTTGGTTCGTATCTCGTAATGTTAACAATTCCCGAACGTTTCCTTATTAAATTGACCAAACCCATACAAGTATATATCCCCGTCTGTATATTGAAGTATAATATTTAATCAATGTTGGTCGAAAAAAACAGCAAGGTTGGGCGACATGACCATGCTGGTTGGGCCAAATGACCAACAAGGTTGGGCGAAATGGCAGTTGGTCGAAATGGTTGTTGGGCGAAGTGACCAGCTTCCCCAGTAGCCACTCTAGCTACAATGCAAAGATGTTTCTACTTAAAGTTAAATTGAATGATAGAAGTAAAATGGAGTAGTACTGAGAACAAATTTCCATTCTCATTCGCATATTAATTCCAGCCATGATTTAAGACAACCAAATTAGAAAAATAAAGATGTTTGTGTGGCCAGCAGCTTTTAGAGCAATAGCAAAACACTTGCTGAAATGTTAGCAGGGTGACCATTGTCTGACTCTTTAGCCTGTTTGGGGGCAATACTGATGACCTGGTATAAAACAGCTTTTTGAATTTAACTTTTTAAATGTTTTATCCCTTTTTTCCCCTTCCTTTTGGAAAGTCAAGGTTTATGTCATATAGTAAAGCAAGAATCAGAAATTGAGATTTTCCACTTTGGCTTTTGAAAAGAAGTTGACACTGAAAGGAAAAAGTGTCTGGGTGGCGAGATGTTGAGAATAGAAAGAAAATCATGAATTATTTGGTCACAATTTTTGGTGGATGTTGTATTGGTCTGATGACAGTATTCTTATTTTGAATATTCAGTAGGTTTGCTAAAATTGTTGACCACATGCGAACCAAAAACTGCTTTAAATAACAAATTGTAATACTCATACTTGTAATTACAATAGTATTTGCTTACAAAAAATGTTTTCTGAT
This sequence comes from Apostichopus parvimensis, assembly GCA_000934455.1. Lineage (NCBI taxonomy): Eukaryota > Metazoa > Echinodermata > Holothuroidea > Aspidochirotida > Stichopodidae > Apostichopus > Apostichopus parvimensis. The sequence goes on from KN890511.1 coordinate 48,403, forward strand.
TCATAATGAAATTCACTGACATCTACATACTAGGTCTGATTGGTGGTCTCTAGCTTAGAATGATGAGAACATAGTAATTGAACATTAAACTGACCATTTAAACAATTTACCTAATGGTAATTATAGTATTTATGTTAGTAGGAAGAAATTAGAATGTACGCCAAATAAAGAAGAACAGATACTGTGTTGCATTCATCTTGTTTTCTCCATACTAACAATTGGGTTAGTATAACAAATGATTTAAAGGGAAAAAAATGATTACTGTGTAAAGTTAGTTAGTTACTAGATAGCTACTGAAATACATATCATAGTACTTGCAATTGGGAATGCGTGAGAAAATCATTTATTAGTTATTGTATACTCAACTAAAACATTCATCATACTTACAGTAAAGTCAGAATGAGAAATCAAAACAATTAAGACATATAGCATTACATATGGACAGATATATATATATGTACATATATATAATATATATGTATTTGAAATGTTTAATATATGGATATATGTATAAAAATATAAACATATATTTTTTGTGACCAATATTAGCAATTTGTGGGTAGTTATAGATGTTCTTCATATAAACGTGTTTCCCTGGGGTCGCATTGATTTGGTGCACCACACAAGCAAATGCTTGAACTATGCACACTTGTGTGTGCTGCTTGTGACAAGTTAGTGATGACCTCAGGTCAACTGTTGTATAGTCCGTCATATAGATACAAGGCGTCAGCTTTAACTTTACACTTTCCAATAGACTTTAAAGACCTTGATTGACAGTGTACTGGCCATTGAGCTGTGCAATAAAGCGGTGGACCATAACCAGCTATGTTTAACATTACAGATACAGTAAATCACTTAAAACATACAAGTTTCACATGCTAGAATTTAGCAGATGCAATCACTTGATATCTCATCAAATGTTAGCTGATAATCCTCTCCCACCCCCTACCTCCTCCCCTCTTCAAACAATGCTTGTGTACAGTCATTATATTCATTTTTCCATCTGTTTTCTACACAGTGCTTCCCCAGATGTTCACATCTCATTATTTTAATTCAGAGAGATAAGCTTGTTTAATGTGACTATAAAAATGACAGATGTTATTGAAGGTATAATGTGAACCTGTCCAATTTATGACGTTTTGCTACAATGCACTTGCGTGTCGTATAAATGTTTTGTCAATCTTATTTAGGTGTAATATATCAGTTTAAAGGTACCACAAATGCTTCTCAGAGATAGTCATTTCCCAAACAGTAGCTCATCAATAGAAGTGTCTCATTAGGAGAAAATGAAAGGTTACCCTATGAAACACCATTTTATACCTAGTCTTCTCTTTTAATAGGACTTTCTAGTAGTGACCAATTTCCATTTTAGAAAGGGATCTAGATGTTAAAATATCATTTATATATTTTTAATTTGTGACATAAATTTATGAAACAAAAGATAACACGAATATTTACGGAAATGATAATTGTGATACATGATAGACACCAGTGTGAAAGCAAAATTGTTTTAGAAGTCAAGTCAGACCAAAATGAAAAAAATATATATATATAAAAAATTAGGTAGGAGGAAAAAAAGGTAGAATGTACATAACACAAATTTATTATTTGAATGACCTTCAGGTATGTTCAAAAATCTTCAACCCCCACCACCACCCCTCATCCCACCCACCCACTATCCGTTACGCCAAAGTATTTGACATAGATCAACAACAACATGTGCTGAGTAGACTAGGTCATTGACCTTCAGCTGACCGCACACTGCTCTTCTGAATAGGACCAACTAAACTATACCTAATATGAAAAGGCTATCATATTCAGGACAAAGTGTTTTTCTTAAAGAGTTTGTGGGACCAGCTTCTGGCACTGTGCAATGCTTCACTTTAATTACCCAGTTTTAAAAATGTGTTTAATAAAATCACTGAGAAATACATTACAGTATTTTTGCTTAGATAATATAGCGTACAAACATTTCGTTATGAAGAGTTCTTAATCATATGTGAAACTTTTACTCATCTGAAACTTTAAATTTGGCACACAAGCCATAACAAACAGTGCATTTTTGTTATTTATAAAAAACAAGGTGTTACTGAGTAATTACCAATACTAAATACAGAAAGAAGATTTGTGCATGCAACACTATATCTAACACATAATATATCGAGTTATGTCTTTCTCAACTTTAAGAAATATTATCAGCCCTCTTTTGTCTCAGCCTCTATAAAGTTATTTACATGTAAACCAAAACTATTTCTCCTAACATGACCTGAAAAACAGACAGACAGTCAAACAACAGCATTCAGCTTTGTGCTGTGTACATGAAAGGATTTAATGTAAGGATTTAATGAAAGGATTTAATGTAAGGGATTAGTAAAGATGAAAACCAGTCACAACATTCTATATACAGTCACCTGTCATCATGAAAATAAAAAAATATGATAACAAAAAATCTTAGATAAGCATTCCAATTGGTGACCTGGGGCATTCCATGTTTATTCTACTCACCAATGTGTTTACCAGCTGTTATTGTTGGAAATAGCAATACTATTCACAAAATTGTGGCCTCCTGGGAATACTTTGAAGAATTCTTTTTTTCCGTAAAAGGGTTGTAGAATTATTAACAGGTCTTATTTTTGATTTACATGAGAAAAACCTTATCACCAAATCTTAGGCAGAAGCCAAGGGTGTTCTTTAATAAAGCTACCCCTGTATCTTTCTTCTGTCAACCCGTCAGAAACACAAGTGGCTTTGCAAGCAGAGCAAGAATACAAACACCAAACTTTACATAAAGGCTCAGAGAGTTGAAATGTAACACAGTGAAAACAGTTTCTCAATGGTGTAAAATGTCCAAAGTACAAATTCCAGAAAATATTGCAAACAAAGTATTGCAGGCTTAACTTTCCTCAACTCCTAGGACATGGAAATGATTCAGTAGCCATTTTGGTTGCTAGGGGCTTTTCCATAGACCATGATAACAAATCTAGTTTAATATTGGCAACATCTGCTGAGATATAGCAAAGGGATTCCCAATGAAAATGTAACAAGGCCTTTATATATGCATTAAATTTTACAAATAACAAAGAGAACCAAAAAAACAGGAAAATGCTACCAAACTTCACATCTACTGCAAAATTCCTGCACAAGTTATTATTGTTTTTTATGGATGATGAAGTCATCATGGAAAGTGAGTACAAAGCATGTAACTTTATTTGACAGGTGGGACGGACTTGCAAACTGAAAAATGAGTCGGTAAAGGTTAGAAGCAAACAGAAAGCCTGAAACTTGGCAGAATGATGATGAAAGACAGCTGAAAGCAAAAAACAGATTGCGGGACATCGACTGAAGATAACGAAGAGAGAATCAGCAAATTACATTAGAAGAGTATGACATTTTTAATCTCATTGATTTGCATCACATTCTAGCCTCAACTTCATTATACTTTTAACATCAATTTACAAGTTCCAAGCCCTTTTCTTTTTGAGTTGAGTTCTTTTCTTTTTGAAACACCCATCACATTTTTGAAGTGGATTTAGTCAAAAGTTGTATGATTAAATATGTGAGTAGATTCCTCGTCATTATTTTTACTCTTATTACGTAGTTCTCTGGTATTAAACATAAAAAGAATTTTTACTTGACAAAGAGTTCAATAATCGATATAAATTTTTTTCATAAACGTTAGCACCGTTTCCATCCAACCATGACCAAAAAAATTGTGTTAACTCCTAATTTATACACAGTCACCTATTCTTCTACTTTCCTACCGAGCAAACCTTGGTTCTTAATCTCCTTGAATTGGTCTGGAACCTCCATGAGGGCATTCAAAGCAAAAGTTGCCTCCGGAAACTCGGCATTGACCACGACACTTTCGAAGTGGACAAACTGGAAGTTGTCAAACTTTCTCTTCGGCAGTTTGTCGTCGAATTCTTCCATGATTTCCCAAGGTCCGTCGCCGACGCCCACCATGATGATAGAGAGCGGGTAATGAGAGGCCTCCACGATGGCGTCCTGGGTGCGTCGCTCAGCAGTTACTTGACCATCCCCAATGATCACCAAAATATGGAACTGGTGACAAGACGAGGGAAGTATTCATTGATTTATTTATCAAAATAATTTGCATCATAATAAACCTGTTTAGAGGAGGAAGGACTTTTCTTAACTTACTGAGATAATCTAAAAAAATTAAAAACAACTGTAATCTTAGGTAAAATAATACTGGTTTGTATGATTGCAAGAAACAGGCACCTGCATAAAAAAAAAGGTAGACTGCTTTTACTATGAGAGTATCTGGCAACATTGTCCTATTGGATGTGTTGTGCTTAAGGTGGCATACTCCTATTAGAGTCTATATCCATCCGCTCGACTGTTCTACTTCAGGAAAAGTGCCAAAAAGCAGCAGGAGAACATCTTCTTTGACCTGTTATCAATCATGATCTAGTTTTCTGTGGCTTGCATGTTGATGAGCATGAATGGAAGTACATGTGGTGAGAAAATTGGGTCAATTGAGGCAATTTTAGACCCCTTTAGGCCTCCCAGGAGCAGTGTAGGAAAATTGTTTACCACTGAGTGAAGAGGTTTGTTTAAAAGTGACGAAAACTTCCGGCTCGGATAGCAGAATTCTACATGGTCATGATACGGAAAATTGATGGTGCCATGAAAGGCCAACTTGTCAGCTATCCGGTGATGAGTAGCGTTTAGCTAGTGAAAACTTTTATCTAGACTTAGAGACCACATTACTTTTGTGATTTAGTGTGTAAGTCCATAGGGCTTTTAATGGGCGTAGGCTACCTTTGGAAATGTTTACTTCTGGAACTACAGCCAAGAATTTCAAACAAAATTCTGCACTTCTTCCATTAATTATAAAGCAACCTATCATTTCAAATAAAAAACACTGTATCTAACAGGATTTTTGAATGTTAATGTTTCTTGAGTGTTAATGTTCACAAATTAATTACCCTTAACAACAAAACTGACATTTGACCTTCACGCAAAAACAAATATCGAAGACTAGCCAGTAAAGGTATGGATGTAATTTTACATACGTTTTTGGCCTCATTAGTACAAACTGTTAATAGCAGATATCAGTGAATTGTGGTAGTAACATACTGAATCGTCAGTTATGGTGCCATGTAACCTATAAAGCCCTGATATTTAGCAGAGTTTCTGTTACAAGAAACATTTTGACCGATGAATCCAACTTACAGTTACTCATGTATCAAATATCATCCAGGTTTTACATAGTATTTTAGTATAATAATTTATTGCTGGTATGACACAAAAATATAGGCCAGATTCAGATTACCCATGAGAGTTTATTCCAAACATCTGATAGTCGCAGATTTCTTAACTCTTGACGAACGAATAGAAGAGCGTAGTATGAAAACGCCCTGTTAAAATCTGCATGCAATTCCTATATCGCATTTTCGAAATTGTGAGATATTGATAGTTGAAATTGTCAGCTTGCACCATAAGTAAACTTGAAGCAAACAGGTGTGATGTTATAGTTGCAGCACACTGAGAACAAAATGCTCCCCCCACCCCCTTTCAAAAAAAAGATTTTCTTCACTTTATTGTTTTGACCTTGGATTGGACAGGGTTTCAACTTGGCATTATCAAAACCCCAAAGACAGTAGTGGTGTGCTCATGTTTAATTAATGCATCTTAATTTTGAAGAAGAAAACTGGAGGCACACTTTAGAGAAAAATGAAAACAATTTTGACAATTATGACATCCTCACACTGCCTGGATGCTTTTAAAATAAGTTCCTCTGTCATCATCCCAAAATAAAATCTCCTCTAAACTATTTCTGTGAATTCTCTCAATCTTGCACTTTTTATTGAATTTAAAACATACATGTGATCAATATTACCAAACAATACTGAACAAATATAAGTACTGAAAAGTTTCTTGAATTTTCAATAAATAAAGAAGAAAACTTTAGGATATTATTGATTTTAATAATTTGGTTAAAAGCTTTTCCATTTTTAAACATGGTTGAAAATTTACAACCAAACATCAAAAATGCTGTACAAGGGAACTTCTTAAACATGGGTTCAACCACATTTTTTGTACTCTAAGGGTGGGGGGGGGGGGGGTTGGGGGTAGGGGGGATGGAGCTAACATGTTAAGTCATTCTGGGTGGTTTTAAGGTAGGAGTATTCCATCCTCTCTGCAAAAAGAAATATGGAGGGTGTTGTAATAGATGCAAAATGGTGCTATACTTTGTGTGCTGCCCTCACTAACCAAAAATCACATAAATACAAATGGAGATAATACAGAAAAGCTACACCTGTCTTTGCCTCATTTTTGGTTAGCTGGCTGTCTAACGCATATCCAACGTGAGTGAGGGCAGCAGAGTAACAGAACTATGAATTTGCCAGGACAAAAACTGTAAACCCAAAGAGAGGCTGGTAGGTGTATAAAACAGTGCTGCCACCAATACACGAAAACTGAATGCAGCAGTGTACAACCTACTAAAACAAACTGTCTCAAACAACTGAAATAATGAGAAAATTGCAGGAATAGCTGAGGGAGAAATTCTCAAAATCTGACCTTAGACAGCCTTTTAGAGTACATACAGAAAGGAATGTTGCACAGTGGCCGGACTAATGTGACCACTGAGACCCCATAGCCAGACCCGCTTTCCATCTAAGGATGACGGACACTAAATGACTGACAGGTGCAGTAACTGTAAATATATTAAAGTGTGCATGACACTTTGAAACAATGTTTAAGGACTACTTATAATGTACTGCATGTACATGTTACATATACTGTACACTTTTTTGGTAATATTCTATCTGTCAGTGGGGGAAGGAGGGGGCCGGGGGAGGGTTGATCTCCCTAATGTTTTCCGGGGGGGGGGAGAAAGCCCATCCCCAGAAGTATATCTGGTTGTGCCACTGGTTAAACATATAATTTTTAACATTTAAAAATAATTTCACCCTATTAATTTTTTAACATCTCACACTTTCATCCCAGCTGTTCCACTTACCTCACCACTTTTTTCAACGATGCGGATCGCCTCTCTGATGAGGGGAGCAAAATCTGTCGGCCCACCAAGTTCCACTTTTGGCACAGTCTGATTATAGATGTCCAAGACTTCTTCAAATCCATTGCAGTAGGTCTCGTTTGATTTGAAGGGGAAGACTCTCTTGTCTTCTGTTACATTGTCCCCAAACCCAAAGGCGGGTATCAAACCATCTTTATCAAAGGGTGCTAAGGTCTTACCTAGAATGGATATAACCTATTGGGAAGTAAATAAAAACAGAACAAAACAGTTTCTTCATTGCTCCTTGGAAATAACTCTAAACAAGTCTAAGGGGCCGGTGAGTGGATCTTTGAGGTTTACTGAAATTGTCTTTCAAAGAGTCCATTTGAGGTTACTTTAGAGATTCAAGCAGCTTATTTAACACAGTGGAGGCCATTCATTCACTGTCTCTCTCAGTTGATTGCACAAACAACTTGTTGTTCCGAGAATCCTTAAAGAAATTCAAGAGGAGTATTATCATGAAGGTGGAGACCGCAGAGGAATTTTTCTTTTGAAAATAAATTGAGTTAAAAAAACACGGTTTGTTGGTAAATCTGTAATCCTCCCAGCATACCTAACCTAAATATGAATATAATACATACTAAACATATACCCTTCTCATGTCCTCCCCCACTCTCTCTATCCCACTCTATCCCACTCTCCCTTTCACTACAGGCATCAAGCCAATGGGATAGTGAAAGGGTGGAGTGGGAAGGAGTGGGATGGGGATGCAAATGACAAGGTATGTGACATTCAAATGTGGGATGATGATTTGTGAAGGGTTGAAGGTTACATTCTATAGGTTACAAATCTATAATGCTAGTCAATAACATCATTTGTAAAGTGTTTTGAGACTAAAATAGTTCCAAAGATATCTTAAAGACCCTCAGCTTTCAGATTTATTTACTCGCCAGACATGATGATCTTGCATCAAGAATTAACAACAAAACTGTGAAAATGCTGCGTAACCATGACGATAAGATATATAAATTTTTCTAAATCTGCCACTGTTTAACTGCTCACAGAAAGTGGTTATTTACCAATTCGCGAAAGAGTCAAAAATATTTTCATGAAAAATCAACCAAAAGAAGTCAAGCCTGAAGCTGCTGCAATACTGACAATTATCCTACTAATGAACTGCTGCATATTCATAGCACTCTACAAGCACCACATGGAGTTTATGAAATATTGGGTAGAGCTTTGCTTTAGAAAAAATAAACAATCAATTGGTTAGTTGCATGTCAAATACAGTTGTTAAACCAGCCATGAACTTTCTTAGACTCTTAGTCAAACACACTGTGTTTGTTTCGATCTTTAAATCTCCAGCTATTTGCAGGTCAAACAAATTTCTAAAGGATCTTTTCTGCTTGTCTTTCAGACAACAAGGTCTTACTGTTTGGTTGTCCACAAAGCAACTTTGGTTGTCCAAACAAAATGTAGCAAAATAACAAAGAAAGACCAAATATGTACACTGTGGAAGAGATGTAAAGGTTTGGTGATTTTGAACACCAGCTATGGGCCAGTGAAACTCCCCTTCGGGTGGATTATAGGCTAACCAATATTTAATTTTTTGAATCCAGTATCTCGAAGTGACAGAGGGCATTTGATACCGACCTGAATTTGTTGTAAACAACTACAGTAGTCGTCCATCAGTACAATCTTCAAAGCTCATTTAGGCTATTCCCAACAGAAATTTGGTAGTCTCGAACAATCCGACTATCTTTAAAAATTTGCTGGGGACAATTTTCTTCTGATCGTATCATTCTAAACTGTACTGTCATTGTCACGCCTCGAGAATATAATCAGTTTGGAAACTTCATCAGACTAGAAACAAGATACATCGTACTACCAGTGCAAGTGCTTTGATGCTTGACGTGAAAGTACAGTTTATCATAAATTGTCCCAAAGTAACCTCTGGATCAAAGGGGCTCATTAAGTGCTGCACACATGTGGAACTCACACATAGGAATGACAAGATTAGGAAATGTCTAGATCAAATGTACTTTACTTTTGGTTTTCAAGGATATTTCACCATTAAATATGCTAACTGTCTGACATGTAAATATTTATCGTAATTAATGCATCGGGTTATGTGCTCTTCAGCATCCATCATACTACAAACAGCAAAGATACCAGTGTAAATTCTACCACAAATTTTACATGGCATGTGTTGTTGTTATCATTGTAATAAATGCTTTGTATCACATGTGAGGAGCTGATTTAGTCGGCTGTGGTGCTAAACTACATCGACCAGCCACTTTCATTGATGAGCCACTGACGCTTAGTTGCTTTCTTGCCATATGTTATTTCTATCAAAAAAAATTAATATAACATGGCCCACAAGTTGTCTTTTTCATGTTCTCACCATTGTTGACAGCAAGGTTCTAGCACTGACCTCAGTCATCAGGTATCTTTGACCTCAGTTGACCTTTGAACATCACTAAAAGCAATGTTGGGTTCTTATAATCACTTAAGTGGAACTACAGAACAAGTCAAAATATAAAAATGGAGTTTCTATTTGTGGAGTTAGTGTTAACCAAGGTTTTCAAGTTTTAATTGTGACCTATATTGACCTCAAATCACCTTGGTAACCTTCACAAATCACAGTAGGATTCTTTTCACTCACTAAGGTGGATGCACGTCACACGTACCTGTAATTGTTACAATTTTCAGTTACAATGTTTACAAGCCCAAGGGGAATAAACACACTGACATACACAAACACATACCATCACACACAGCCTAGATTCCTTTCCCCTTGGACAAAAGCTATGCAGTCATCTCGAAATGTATCAAATCTTAAGAGCTGTTTGTGGTTGGTTCGGTTGAATCGTCTGTAACATATGATAATTACTTAGTGTATGCTGAAAGTCATCTGTTTCAGTAAGTTCTAGCATCTCAAAACCATAACTACTACACTGAATCAGTCTGCCCTATAAATTCTTACTCTTTAGCAGCCTTCCTACCCGATACCGAGAAATTACCACTTATCTTCAGGTTTCTTCCCTCTGTGAACGCCAGCAATGGTGACTGGGTACACATTTGCAATTTCAATAAATTACTGGCACTCCATTAAGCTTTCTCTTTAAAGTGTCCGCTGCAAAACATGACGGTAATTAATTTGTGGACCAATCACATGGCATTAAAATGATGCCGAATAGTTAGTTTCATTAAATTGCAAACAAGCTTTTTTAGCTGGGAGCCAAACTCGGTTGGGAATTAAAATTTTAATGATTTTAACACAGTTACCAGATACATATCACTACCTTTTTCAAACTGGTACATTAATTATGATTCACTTGATATCATCACATGTTTTGATGAGAAATCCACCACCACGTAGCAATTATGGTGATGGTTTTAGGTAATGATGTAGTATGTTAATCATAACTGTGTGCAGACATATTAATGTGAAATTTATTTATGATGTGAAGTTTATGGCTGACGGTATCGTATCTTTCCCGAAACAGCTGAGTATGGGAACAACAGATTGTGGAGAGTTGAACATAAATTACTGTTTTTAGCTAGCTTTGTTAGCATTGATCTCTCGCTTTGACAGCCACTACTTTACCATATGGGTAGTTAAGTGTGTGCTCATCGGTTGAACAACTATGGGTCCTGAGGACTATCGAAAGCTAGGCAATAACAATTACATGGAGTGTGCCTGTGTGCTATAGACCTTAGCATATTAGGCCCAGTCTAAATGCAAACATGAAAGTAGCTTTGTAAAGTTGGACAGGGTGTGGCTGACTATAGACCTGATCAAATCAGGCCCAGCCTAGGGACATTACATAGAAGAAAGTATACCTTTGTAAAGTAGGAGAGGGTGTGGCTGGCTATAGACCTTAGTTGCAAATTAGGCCCAGCCTAGGTACATAGAAGAAAGTATACCTTTGTAAGGTAGGACAGGGTAAGGCTGGTTATAGACCTTAGTTGCAAATTAAGCCCAGTCTTGGTACAGTACATATAGATGAATGTAAAGTAAGACCAGGGAGTTGTTATGGAACTCCCTGGTAAGAAAGGGTGTGGCTTGGTAAGACGTTAGTTGCAAACAAGGCTCAGCCTAGGCGTAGTACAACAGTGAATCATAAAAGTGTAATTGTACCTTGGCTGTACATTAATATTTGTTTCAGAACTAACAATCTCATTCTAGGCACTTCATGAAACATACAACAAATTATTTTATCTTTATGAATCCATATATACACTCACAAAGTCTTTTGTAACAACTCATACTGTACAACCCGAGTCCAGAGCTATAGTTTGCTATATATTGAGTTAGGATGTAACATTACTCTGACCAAGTCACTGAGTTATCATACTAATTGGGACTACCACCTTCTAAAATGCTTAGAACCTCTCTATATGGTAAGTCATCTAACTTTTGACTTTACATAGATGAACGTGTAACTTTGTAAAGTAAGACAGGGTGTGGCTTGGTATAGACCTGAGTTGTAAGTTAGGCCCAGCCTAGGTACATTGCATAGAATAAAGTGTACCTTTGTAAAGTAGGACAGGGTGCACATATGGATGGCTATAGACCATAGTTGCAAATTTGGTCCATCCCAGGTACATTACATAGATGAAAATGAACCTTTGTAAAGTAGGACAGAGTGTGGCTGGGTATAGAAGTTAGTTGCAAATAAGCTTAACATAACGGCCACAGGGTGTTAATAAACACTGTAAGGAAATAGATTTTAAAATTGACCTCAAGTACAGGTACAGGTAGGTCACCAAGCTTTGACTGATTTTAGCTTACTCTCTGATAGGGGTTCAGGTTCTGCTCATCCAGATGATGTAAACTGTGGCCATCAAAGGTGAATCTTCCAGTGTAGAGGTTACTTTTTGTGAAATCTATCCCTGCAATGAAAGAAAACAACTTTTTGTCATAGAATCTGCCTTGGTAAAGTACAATTTATTTGTAAATTCACTGTATTTAAAACAAAGATGAATATTAGACTATACCTACACCCTCACCTCCATGTTAGTAGGAAAAAAGCATGGTCTCTCTAATTTAATTTTTTTAGTTTGACATTTCATATTTGGATTTTTCTGACTCCTGAGAATTTTACTCAAAATGAGCTAAATCTGTGAATCGATAACAACATGACAAGGCATTGAAGACTCGCCCCAAACCGCGTGCGGCCATCTGAAAAAGTTAACTTTCCGTTGCTTGCAAGTGAAGTTTGTTTCGTGTCGCTACAAAATGCAGACAGTAACGTGATACCTTGTTTTCTTTAGCTGGACCTGAAATGTCCATCACTGTATGGTTTGTACACTGTGCTGCAGGTATTGACCGCAGCTGTATGTACTGACTGTACACTAGTGTCTAGCAAGCTGTGTGTGTATTTTCTGGGATCCATGGTGGTGTCTAACTCTAACACCTCTGTTACACCTCATTTGAAACTAGGTCAGATTACAGGCAGTAGACGTTTCTTTTTGCGCGAGTCTTCACACCCTTTAAGTGTAAAGGTAGGTACAAAGATCAGCAAAGACTACCTCTCCCACTTTCACATCACCATAAAAATTGTTAAACATGAAAATTGTCTCAAGATAAGGATTAATATTTACCATGCCAACAGGCCATCCAAACCTATCAAAGAATTCAACCTCTGCTGACCTCAAATGACCTTTTGACCTCTACAAAAAACTAAAGGGCTTTTTTGAATTGTCGTTGTAGGTTAGCACCTCAGGCAAGTGTTGTGTACTAATGTCACATCATGACCATCAGTGTAGATCCCAGATTTTACAGAAGCTCAAAATTGCTCATGCATAAAAATAAAAAAAATGCTATTTTCCTAAAAACTATGATTAAAACCTCAAAATGAATGCTAAGAAATGACCAAGATAATTTAGTATTGAGCGATTAAACGCCTCGGCGGGGGAAATGCTTGTTGAGGACTGGACGAACGTGTCCGTTATTTGACTCAGTTTATTTTACATTAAGGGGTATTTTGTAATGTCCTCAAATGAAAGATCAAGTAAATGAGAACAGGATCTGTAATACTACAGCCCATCAAGGTCACACCAAGAATGATAAACATTACATATAAACTTCAAAGGTTTGAAAATTAAAGAATAAAACATTACATACAAATTAAGTTGACAAAATGACAATTTTTGTTGGCGTTAACAGTGTTACTACACTACTAAGCAGCCAAATGGTTGTATCAACAGGGCAAAATTTTAACGGTCCTCCGGTCGTCCGAGAGGATCAAATTTCTGTTACGACAACCAAATTCAGCTTTGGAGGTTGTCCGATGGATGACTAGTTCAGTTTACATCAAATTCAGATTGCATTGTAAACTAAAATACCACAAAATAGGTAAAATGATGAATTGGTATCATTCCCAAATTGTTGTTCTATTCAACAAACCTACACATCTCTCCGTCGTTGGTATATATATTGGTCATTGCTATTTTGTGACAATGTTTTTTGACAACCAATACAACAACAATAAATTAAACAACGATAAATTTAAACAACAAAATTAAACAACAAAATTAAACAACAAAATTAAACAACAATAAATTTGCTACTTGGACAACCACAAAGTAATGACTGGTCGTCTAAGGGACGAGCGGGAAAAAATCCTCAACAGTTTTCCCTCCTAAACACGAACTGACCCAGACACATTCATCTATTCAATTCAATTCAACTTTATTTCAACCAACAATGTTCAAAGAATTTATAGTGATGTGTACAGACAGTAAGACTTTAAACATGATAAATGGTTGAGGGGATTACACAAGGAAGCTACTAAAAGCTTGTGAGATGTAAATCCCCTTTACAGAGAAAAAGAACAAATGCTCAGGACTGGAAAAGAACAATATGTTTAAACATAATTAAGGACAAACCAATAAACAGAAAGAAAAGGGGAAATGCATGGCTAGATAACAATATCAAAATGTAAATTAAATATAATCAGATAGCAAGTAGGATATGTAATTTCTTTTAAAGCTTTAGTAGGGAGGGAGAATTTTTGATCGAGCCTGGGAGAACATTCCAGGTGAACGGTCCTAAATATCTTATATTACGTTGGCTAGAGTTAACAGAAAGGGATGGTGCAATCAGAACTATCTCTGGTGTAGTAACAATGACTACGAGGAGCAAACAAACTGGAGAGTGAATTTGGTAATAAATTGTGGCAGAATTGGAACCTGAATACAGCTACTTGGTGTTTACTGATATCAAAGACAGTTAGTACGTTGTTCTTTTTAAAAATCGGTTTGAATGGTCCAGATGTGACTTGCCATCGATTGCACGAAAGATTAATTTCTGGCCAAGGAAAAGTTTATTTACTCGTACAGAAGCAGCATTACCCCCAAACAATAGCACAGTAGGAAACAAATGGCAAAACAAGGGAATTGTAAATAGAATGAAAAATCTTTTTTGGAAGAAGATGTTTTTGCTTGGAAATTATACCTGAGCCGTTAGCAAATTTCCTGCAAATAATATTAATATGAGGCACCCAACTTAAATGACTATCAATAGTGACTCCAAGAAAGGCAGCGGATTTAGCAAAAGGAATAA
>KN890518.1:1319-13074 GCA_000934455.1 Apostichopus parvimensis
TTATGAGATAAATAGTAAAATGATAATTCCTTCTATTGTTTATTCAATAATTAACCCAACTCTGGCTTACCTATGACATCAAGTGGTTGCCCTGTGTGCTTGACATAAAGGTTATTCAGTTGTCTCTTTAACTTGATGATTTCCTCTGCCTGTATTTGAATATCTGTTGCTTGACCCTGACAAAACAGAAGAACAGTTCAGCTAATTATTAATGTTATCTCTGTACTGAAAACTCATAGTTGGAAGCATTAATATGTAAAAATATAAAGACTAACTCATTGTTTAGGGCACATGAGGAAATACCTTCAGCCTTCACCTGATACTTATTGGAACACCATATAGGGTAGTAACTATAAACCAGATGTAGAATTCTCTCGCCGTCCCTCTCCCTCAAACCTGCACTCCCATCACCCCACCTCCTATCCCTCCACATCCCCCTATCCATCCACCTCACCACCCCTTTAACCTTCCACAAAACATCCAGAGGAAGTTATTAGCAGAATTTTCATTGTTCTATGTGAGACAATTCCCAGAATCCCCTGCACATGGGGAGATGCCTTCTACAAATCCCAGGACCACAACCCCTCTTCTTTAAAATTCTGGATCCACTCCTGGTAATAGGCTAACTATTATAGACTAGCCTGGTAAAAGGCTAACCTGGTAATAACAATAGGCTAACCTGGTAATTGGCTAACATGTAATCAGGAAATAAAGTCTCAACAAATTTTTTGGGAGGTGATTTTTTACATATAGTGATATGCATTCCTTGTTTGATGCAGGTGAATTTCCTTATTACACGTAAACCCAGAAAACACAGATCTATAAACTACCCTACAGTCCTTTCTATACAGTAATGACAATACCAAATCTTCCTAATATGCATACTACAGACCAGCAAAGCTTAGTCAAGTTCATCTGCTCTACTCACGCTCTCTAGGAATATCTCAACATTTGTACAACTGTAGTTTCTCTATAGTAGGTACGAAGGGCTGGTGTATCATTGATGATGCACTGACAAATACTATAACTTGCAACTAGTCTTTAAGTAGTCCTGCATCTGTCAGCAAGCCCAGTTTAGGAACCTGAACAAGTTTTCCATTGTTTGCATAATTGTTGATTTACAAGGGCAGATAATTAGTTGTGAGGACCATGTTTTCCCTTCTTGTAGGATAGTTGGGTACAAGCCTACAAGGGCAGATAATTAGTTGTGAGGACCATGTTTTTCCCTCTTGTAAGAAAGTTGGGTACAAGGGCAGCTTATTCATTGTGAGGACCATGTTTTCCCCTCTTGTAAGAAAGTTGGGTACAGATAATTGGTTGTGAGGACCATGTTTTCCCCTCTTTTAGGATACTCGGGCATAATTCCAAGGGAGGATTCTGTGAAGATTTCCTTTTTGGTTTCCTCGAAAGGGAACACTATGACATCACTCTTACCAACCTTGTGAGAATTGTGAGGGGGACCGCGGATTGCAATGTCGGCAGTGGCTGTGACAGGGATCTCTTAAGTGGGTAATTACTATTACGGTTAGATTCATCCAACACCGCAGCATACAGAAACGTTGTACTCAAAGCCGAAGCCAAAGTGAATTAATCAGGTCACAAATCTGGACTCTATGCGTGCTAAGTTCTTCAATACTGCCCTCATTACCTTTCGGGGAACATTTCGCACTGTAGTATTGCTTATAATTCTTTCTAAATTCCATCACGACTTAAAGATGCTTGTCACTGCTGCAGTTAAAGTAGGAATATTCTGTTGGAATGTTCTCTTCATGAATACTGTCTAGAGCAGGGTTGTCCAACCTACGGCCCGCGGAACACAGTCCGGCCCGCCGCAGGGTTGCGTCCGGCCCGCCGGAGATGCTTCTATGGTGCAAAACTTTAGTGAGCAGATTTATTGATAACAATTTGAAGCTATATAATCAATCATTCGAACCTTCTGGGTCCAAAAAACTGCATACAGGTCAGTTTGTGTGACACTCTCGGCGGAGGGGGGGGGGGGGCGGCTGGACTTTATTCATCTGTTTCATCAGGAAGGAAAATAAATCAGTGCGCTCCGTGCGCAGTGCTCACATTTTGTTGCCTTGGGCTTCGGGCAAAAAATTGAAAAATCAAGCGTAGGGTTCATGCGGCCCCCTCCTTCATCATAAATATTCCACATGGCCCTCCTTTGTAAAAGGTTGGACAACCCTGGTCTAGAGTTAAGCTACTACTTACCACTGCTTGACCTGAGGGTTGATGGATCATTATCCTAGAATTTGGTAAACTGTGTCTCATATCTGGAGTACCAGCTGCCAGGAGCAGTGAACCCATACTAGATGCTTGGCCAACACACCAAGTAGCAATAGGTGGTAGGATGTACTGCATAGTATCATAAATGCCTAACCCAGCTGTGACAAGCCCACCTGAATGCATTAAACATCAGCGAGGAAAATGAAAGAGAAGAAAGTCATTAGTTAAAACAACTCCATTGAGACATCAAATTGTGTAATTTTATGCACCTCTAAAATACCTTCAGGGAAACAATTTTTGAAAACTCCTCACAAGTTTGAGCATTGTTGCTATTTAAATTTGGTGGGAGTATACCTGAGCAGGGATAAACATGGATGAGGGTGTATACTGTACAGCAGTTTATGAGCCCTGACTGCATGAGAATAAAGTTATTAATCTCTTGAACGGAGACCAAATTAGAGATTTAGTATTTATTAATATGCAAACTGGATTGATAGAACTTTGATTTTTAACATGTTATATTCCTTGGTAACTGGCATTTGTTGACATCCAAAAGGAATTTCCTTTCCTAAACATCTTTTTCCTTTTATAAAATGTGTGATCTATCACAGTCACTGTGGCATTTGCACAAAAAACAAAAGTGAGTCATTTTTAACAAACGAATGTTTGAAAAATATATATGTATTTACTTGCATCTTTATGACTACCACTTACTGTAGCACACCTTACTATAAGAACTGCAGGGAATCCATACTGTGCACAAGAAGTACAGTACCAGGTCCTGACAAACTCTGCATTGTTATCTTATTAAAGTATGCAATGGAGTTGTGCAAGTCAGAAATTACAAATCGGCAACTACAACTTCAGTGATATTTTGCCACCAGTCAGCAAATGCAAGCAGTTGTACTCAAAAGTGTGATAACCATCATAGATCCATCACACACTACAATAGGCAAACATCTCTGTAATCTGCATCTAGATTTATGCGGTAATGCTAATCATAGGCTACCAGTTAATACAAGGATACTGGTCTTCTAAGGAACGTAAAGAGAGGATCAGTGGCAGAACTAGGGGTATTGGTCAGGGGGGGCGAGAATGGTCTGTAGGGGGGCTTTGGAAACTATCTAAGCGGAGCGCCACCACACCATACAGAAATTTTTTGAGTAAAAATACTCCCTAGATCGCCGGAAATGACCCTTTCCGGGCCTTGCTAATTTGCAGATAATGTGACAAATGTCAATAGGTAGATGAGAGCGCAATAAAAAAGTCAATAATCGCAAATAAGTAAAAGTGGTAAGAAGCTGAAAAGGGCGCCAGCAGTCCATTTGAGTCCGTCAGGGGGGAATCCGGCCCCCCTGACTGTATGGACGCTCCGCCACTGGCTAGCATGAGTTACCAAGATCAGCTCTCATCAAGGAGCTACTGACACACATGCCTGTACAATTATCCCACAGAGTGCTCTAACCTGACAGTGATACTGCTAGCCTACTGTAGGAGGAACTGCCAGGTTTCTCACCAGCCAAAGTAAAGACTGGCCAGGTTCTAGACAGCTTGTACAGTAGCTGTACCCAATTTTTTCCATCATGATAAAGGCACTCGCCTAGGCATTTTAAGGATACAAAGGTCATTGAGCTAAACACATTAATGGACTCCATGCATGGTCAACAGTTTGTCTGCCGGACACTTTTCATAGAGTACAAAATTAGAACGAGTCTGAAAGCAACATAAAATGTTTCAACCATTCCCGTTCTATTTGGAATGGTGTTTGGTCATTAGACGTCATCAAACATCATTCCAAATAGAACGGGAGAGTTGATGATGCTCATGACTCATGTTGGTACAGGAATTTTCATGACAAACAACCTTCAAATATTTATTAATATTATCCCACATACAAAATACTGCATTATAAATCCAGCTACATCTCCTTGACTACCATGGTATCTATGACAATTGGGTTACATCAACTTGGTCCACATCAAACTGTGTCAACTTCCTTGTGTGTGTTTGTGTGCATCTACATTTTGATCTTCAACCAACGATGGTTTTGTTAGCTGGGTATTGTCAAGTTTCCTTGATATATAAGATTGATCCAGCAGTGAGTGGGCGTAATTAGTGTAGAAGGGAAACATTTATTTAAGGTTTCTGTTTCCTGAGTGGGTGATACTATAGGTTTGTATGTACGTCATAAAGTGTTATGTATACAAATAACTATACTCCAGGGTATAGTAAATTTTCTCTAAATTTAATGTCAATTATAACATCAAATCATTTAGTCACGGAGTTTAACAGATCGCAGGGAACTTAATAAGATATGAGATCTTGCAAGCTGTGAACCAAAGTGTTTTCAGCTATGTTGCGGTATTTTATAACTGCCCATTACATCACAAACCTGACCAATGAAGGTCAGATTGGCTTTCTTCTTATGCTTCAACAATAAATGCGGCAAAGTTGCCCTTGAAAAAATTCTGATTACGTTTGTCACAGTTACTGTACACCACGTCTCACTAAAACGTACAACACCTACATAAAATGACATAAAGGGGCAGTGACTGTTATGATTTAAACTTCAAGTCTGATGATGTCATAGGTAATTCAGGCAAAAGAAAGCAAGAACAAAAGTTGGCTGGTTAATGGCTAACAATGATATGACTAGGGGTCGGGGGAAATCTCTGCTAATGTACATAGAGAACTGAGTTTATTTGAAGATCTGCTTTTGATGTAAAAATTGCTTTTATCACCTCTGTATGGATATAATTAAATGGAGCCAATCATTAGAGAAGTAAAGTGTTGAAGAGACTGACCTGGACTGTTGATATACATGTGACCTCTGTTTAGATATTATTAAATGGAGCCAATCATTAGAGAGGTTTAGTTTTGAAGAGACTGACCTGGACTGTTGATATACATGTGACCTCTGTATAGATATAATTAAATGGAGCCAATCATTAGAGAGGTATAGTGTTGAAGAGACTGACCTGGACTGTTGATGTACATGTGACCTCTGTATAGATATAGTTAAATGGAGCCTATCATAAGAGGTTTAATGTTGAAGAGACTGACCTGGACTGTTGATATACATGTGACCTCTGTATAGATATAATTAAATGGAGCCAATCATTATAGAGGTTAAGTGTTGAAGAGACTGACCTGGACTGTTGATGTACATGTGAACTGGCTTTTTACTGCTTTCAGATTGCAGAAACAGTAACTGGGCAATCACAAGACTAGCCATAGCATCAGTTACCTACGAAAAAGAAAGGGGAAAAAAGAACATCCGTTAATGACAGAAATGATGTCAGGGCAGAGGGGATGCGGGGGGGGGGAGTTGGGGGTTGGGAGAAAGCAGTAGTGGGAGCAGAGTCTCTGCCTCCAACAATTCAAAGCCCCTGGGCTGCTTAAGTCTGTGTGGGTCATGAAGGGTCCACTGTTTTCACATGATTGTTCCTTACTCAATCTAACATAATAATTTGTTTCAATATCTTAATAAATTGGGCAGACTTGCTTAAACCTGAGTGTTTAACAGACTTGTACCAAAAACAAATCCACCACATTGTAAAGGACATTTACCACAAAGGGACAGGAATCGGACCAAAATAATGGGTTTGGCCCGACAGCAGTGCCCAAAACCCAAGACCATGGGTGGGGGTTCCACTAGTCTCGATGGCACTAAAATCAAATCTGATATTTAGTTTGCAAGTATTGCACCACTAATCCACAGGTGTTATCCTTTATAGATGGTAAAATGTAATAAAAAAAATTTATCTAGGTTTTCCTTTTTGCTTCAAAATGTGACAGATATTTCCAAGATTTCAAATGACTTGTAATGATAGTGGACATATCAAAATTTATTTTTGTATCAAGTGGCAACCAGCTGTTTGTAATTTTCCGATGATCTGGACAATATTATCTACTGGCTACAGCACAGTAAAAGTACCATCATGAAAGTGCAATATATGACAATGGAAACTTCTTATTGAATGTGGAAAATGTCATCTATTTTAAGCCAAGTCATATGGCTAGTATGTTTGGTCACGATTGACAAGTCTGGATATGGTGTACTTTACCTGAACATCAGTATATGCATGCTGAGAAAATTAAATAAATTTTACTTACTGGCCCCATAACACATCCAATCCTTTATTTCAGTAAACTGGAGTATGAATTTTACTTACTGGCCCCATCCAATCCTTTATTTCAGTAATCTGGAGTATGAATTTTACTTACTGGCCCCATCCAATCCTTTCTTTCAATAATCTGCGGTATTATTAAATAAAGTTTACTTACTGGTCCCATCAAACATCCAATCCTTTATTTCAATAATCTGGAGCATGAATTTTACAGAATGGCCCCATCCAATCCTTTCTTTCAATAACCTGGAGTATGAATTTTACTTACTGGCCCCATCCAATCCTTTTCTTTTAATAATCTGGAGTATAATTAAATAAAGTTTACTTACTGGTCCCATCAAACATACAATCCTTTCTTTCAGTAATCTGGAGTATATGTCATACGCTCTTTCACCTCTTCCCTAAATATGAAAACAGTTAAGAAAGAAACCAGAACTAAATCAATGAAGAAAGACACAGTTAGAGCCTGGAGTACAAATGATACCAGTGATGATTACCAATCCCCATGATCACATAAATGTAGATTGCTCGGTATCGTTCATTCTCTGCTCAGTTCGTTTGATCCTGATCATGTCACGAAACAACAGAGAATCTGTCAAAGTTCTTGCAAAAAGTTCAGGTAACGATCCATGATTTCATATAACATTCACAGGCTACTTGACATAATATTCAGATACGCTGACCTGTAACGTCAGTAAATATGCTTTTACTCATATAGTCATACATTCAAAGAAAACGTAAGAATTGGGCAAAAACTGATACTTTTCTTGTGGATTAAAATCTTCCGGTAATATTCAATGTTTACTGCCTGATTCATTGTTTACATCATCAGACAGGTATGAAGGTTGACTTTAAATACCAACAGAATTCCAAAGGCCGGGGTAGAGGCCTGGAAGCCAGAGAGGGGTCCTGTGGACAATTATGTCAAAGCTCGCACTTTTGCTCTTCATCTTCTTTAAAGTTGATTAGGAAAATGAGAGTACATTGTTCTTAATCCCTTATTTTCCTGAACCGCCTCCATATTCTCTCAGGGCTCTGATAAATTGATCCCAGGCCCCTTGCCATTCTATATCAAGTAAACAGAGTTTGGAGAATTTTGTAGTTCACAATCTTCCCCCGAAAATTACCTCCGAACTTGCATGATTAGAGCACCATGAAGTAAGCATCCTGTGAAAATTTCAGTTGCGTCGCTTTCAAAATGCTCTGCTTTATGACCGTTCGTAAGATTGCAATCTGACGGCCAAATGACATTTTGGCATACTCTTGAATGTTTACTTACTATTTCTCAGCAATTTAACATCCCACAACCCTAGTACTATTACTGGGACCTATAGAGTTTAGAAAGGCGAACGAAGATTAATTATGTTCCAACATTGTAGAGTTAGGCCAAGAGAAAATGCAAAAATATTCAATTCTTCTTTTTCCTTGATAAAAAATCTGCCATTTCTGGTGATTCATTGCTAAAGTATTGCTTCAGCATAGTGTCTTTGCAAAGTTAATTATGTATTAAACCCAGATAATACAAACACAAGTTTACAATGATTTCCTGTGTTACACTGTTAAGTTACGCAACTCAGAACTTTCAGAAGATGCTACAGTATTTCACGATGCGATTCAGTACAATGAATGGTTTTTGCTGCCAAATTATCACCACCATAGCCAGATTACGGCTGTTAACTATTCTTACATTAACTGCAGGTATCTCAGTTCTTACTATATACCGATTTATGAGGTTTTAAAGTTGCTCCAATGTGCAAAAGAGGTTGTCTTTGACAGCTAAAAAGAGAGAGGTATAATTTGGAGAGGGTCAACCAACAGCCATATGTAGATTTGACATATGACCCCCCCTGTGTTGTAGCTTCTGTAACCCCCCCCAACCCACCCACCAAACTCTCATCGGTCTTGGAAACAGTGGCGGAGCTAGGGGTATTGGTCAGGGGGGGCGAGAATGGTCTGTAGGGGCGCTTTCGACACTATCTAAGCGGAGCGCCACCATTGGTTGGCGCGGAGCATACAGAAATTTTTTGAGTAAAGATACACTCTAGATCGCCGGAAATGACCCTTTCCGGGCCTTGCTAATTTGCAGATAAACGAAGAATAAATAGGTGTTATTGCCATTTTGTCAGAAAATACACCAACAAAATGTGACAAATGTCAATAGGTAGATGAGAGCGCAATAAAAAAGTCAATAATCGCAAATAAGTAAAAAGTAGTAAAAAGCTGAAAAGGGCGCCAGCAGTCCATTTGAGTCCGTCAGGGGGGGCATCCGCCCCCCCTGACTGTATGGACGCTCCGCTACTGCTTGGATATACTTACCGTCTGTTCAATTACAATTGGAATTGTCTGGAAATGCCTTGAAACAGCTTGCCTGCACACAGGTATCAGAAACTTCTGCTGAAGATTGAACAGAATTTAAAAAAATAATAGTATTAGTAAAGTACTGTATAATTCACTTATTAAAATCAGAAGGGAATCTTGACATACATTAAAGCTGTGATATCAGTTCACAAGTTAACATTTTCTTGCAACTTAAAACATTTGATACTGTGTGATACTGGTATTTGTACGGTGACGTTTGTTCATATCAATGCGATAGATCTGAGCCGACAACCTGGAAAGAAACCATGGTTTGTCAATCTTGAGCTACTACAGTAGCAATACTATGTGATACTGGTATTGGTACTGTGACGTCTACTTAGTACCATTTTAGATTTAGTAATGAAGGATACATATTTTACCAAACAGGTTTTCAACTTTGAAAATCACTAATTATTTTATATGCATGTATCATACGTGTGATAAGTGGATTGCTATACAGAACTTCAGAGGTATCTAGACTAGCCCCTATGCATAAGTTGTAACTCTTTGTCCTGGAAATTATCAGCATAAAACACACTCAAGCGCTTTGCTGCACTGCACACTTCTCACATGGTACTTTAGACAGAACAGATACAGTATAATAGAATAGAATGACTACACAATGTGACACCCTGCTTTACATACATCACACAGAGAGTGAGTCTAAATGTACTGTATGCATGCGATGAGTGCCCTTGCAAACATATCCTGCTAATGAAAAGCAGGTACTGAACAGAGAAAACTGAAAACAGGCAAAATATGCACAGGTTTTAATAGAATCACTGAAATTGCGCCGAAAGAAAACAGTCACGATTTGTTTGCACTGGGAACGTGTTCCCATGCAAGTTATACTTTACAGTCTGGTAGAGTGGTAGGCCTAGTAACATGTATAAAAATGACAAAGTTCTAAAATGAGAAGAGCCACTCCTCATCACTGTACTGTATTGAATTGTATGGGGCCGTGTCATTCCGCCATCGGTACATTCCTCCATAGAAAATGTGCTCTTCCCGCCATAGAAAAAGTGCCATTCCGCCATGTTACTCCCATGGCTGTAAAGCACTTTTTTATGGCAGAAAGAGCACATTATTGTGGGTGCAATGTAGGCCTATATACACTGTATATTGCTTTGCCTCACACTACCTACAGTAGGCCCCCAAAATCCACAAAACCAGTCATTTAAATCAACAACAGAATTGGTCTTTTAATTAACAATCAAAACTACTTCAGTTTATCCAGCGAACCGTCACATTTGAAGATGGTGTACCTATCCTTCCACGCGAATCAAAAAAAGTTTCACCGATACATTCCTGTGTAAAATCCATTCCTTAAATGTACCTTTCCAGCATAGATTCCGAGCATTTCCGCCATGGCAACAAGGATCCAAACCTATAGTGGAATGGTATGTCGATACGAACCTATGTACATGTGTATGTGTGCTAACGACATATATTGTTTCGGTATAGCTGTAGGCCTACGCCCTAGATAATGGAATTTCATGTTCTTCCAATGGACTGTTACAGTCAAATTGCAGGTCTGTTTATACTGATCGACCAAGTGTGTGTAATATACTGCTATGCATCCGGAAAACGGCCGAATACTCACTATCGAAATGCCTCAATCAGAGCAGGCAGAACAGTAAACGCACAGAAAAGGTTATAGGCCTAGGCCTAGTTATTTTCGTGTAACTGGGCCTATCACATACAGTATCACTGTGTTTACTGACACATTTCACTCACTGTCGATTTGAGAATGTTCATGTTGAATGAGTCCCGATCTTCCGTTCTATGTTGAATTTAATACACCAATATGTTAAATATTATCATGCAACGAAGTTATTTCTGAATCATTTAGGCCTATGTAATAAGAATCGGTTCTAGCAAGTTTGTCACTTTATTATATTACGTAATGAAAGAAATGAGGAGGAGGTAGTATAAAACAAAACTAACCACTACGTCATCTTCAAAAAGCCATAACACTAGCTAATAATAGTGTATAGACACCATGCAAAGTCCCATTCGTCACTCATATATCTACGAAGACCTAGAGAGGACATAGTAAAAAAAAAAATTATTACGTACGTACGTAATATTTATTACGTACGTACGTGATAATTTTACGTTCTATACCGAAGATAGTAAGAAGTGGCGGTACGCGGTACGTATATACTGTAACACATTTGTCTACATGCAAGAAGTCAGAATTCAAGCTTATGCTATAGACTAGTTAACTCAAAAATGCCGGAGACAGACAAGGATACGTTCGTTCGACTAACAGTAACACCACAGGTATGCCTGTACTTAAGCCGCCACAATTTTTGGCTGGAACTCATTCCCGGATCATTAGTCCTAGGCTCAATTAATGCATAAATAGGTCTGGCGTAAGGTTAGACCTAGGCCTCACGTTAAGCTTGTGTTCATTGAATCTCACGTGGATAGGTCATGGGCTAGGCCAGTGATAAGGCCTGTGTAGTGTCTATTGCCGCTGTCGATCCAAGATGATGTTACGGCAACGCCCTGGTCGATCACTTAAATTCCCCAGCCTATGCACATATAGCCAGGGTACTAATAGCTGGGCGAACGATATTATACAAGGTATTTGTTAGAACAACTCCCTGATTGAACTCACATTTTATAGGCTAGGTAAGGGTAGGACAGGACTACCCTACACTACAGATAATTGTTTGAGGTTTATTTTTAGCCTTAAAATTGATTTTAAAAGTATAAAAGTGAAATTGTATGTTGATAATCATATTGTGTAGCCCTCCTGTATCAACAGCTAGCCCATTTATTATAATAACTACCAAGTCAAGTTCAATTCAATTAAGGTTAGTTGCTAATCTCAAATCACTACATGGTATCAGCTAGTATTAGTATAAGGTTAGCTAGCTACTTTACACACAAACCTAACCTAACAGGTTACTAAACGTCAAAGGAGCCTAGGGTTAAAAACCACATAAAATGCCATGTGGAAAACAAACCCAAACAGAAATAAGACTGACCAACTCAGAGAATTATTCCAAGATTAAATTAGGGTTAGG
>KN890519.1:17276-29779 GCA_000934455.1 Apostichopus parvimensis
AACGTCCAGCCCTTGAATCTAATGACCTTTCCTTTCATATGAAACCGTGCGATGCATTATTACGTACACATCATCAGTTTACCCGGATTTTTCTCTAAGGATCTTCGTTCCGCTCAGTGCTTCGGAGTTTTCTTGGTGGAGTTACCAATGCAGTCGGAAAGCTGACCTATTTTATAATGAAACCAGAAACATGTGCGTGTGACCTTAATCAACTTAATACTTTATTAGAACGAGTGACAAAAGCCTACCTGTAGACATATCTATATAAGATAGATGAGAAATTATGATCATTTGTTTTGTATCCAACGGAATTTATATGTAAGTTTTATTCCCACGTCCACCTGCACAGGGGTGAGACCACTCCTCTGAACCCTGGAGGCCCTTCCATAAAGGGTTCATGCACCTAACTAAATAAGTCAGGGGAATTTAGAATTGTAACCTACCCACCATTAAAACCCCGAACACGTCACTGCATGGGAGCTTTTGTCAACTGGATTTGACCCCCCCCCCCTCCAAATAAATTATTATAATTAAGTGCTTATTAATTTCAAGAACAGTTATGCGGTAACATCAATGCATGTTTTTCTGATATAAAATAACTGTGTCATTGAAATTTGTGATATTCCTGATATAGTTTCGTATTTTCTTGCGTCTAAGGATAATACCTTATAGTGGTGTTATAACATCACATCATTACAAAATGACAACCCTCCAGTCAAGATGTCCACTGACATATCCTTCAAATGAAGCCACATTTTGCCTTAGCTGTTTGGGGGTGCAATTCATATCACAGAGATCTCTCTATCATACGGGCTGAAAATGATAATTGCGTTTTTTGGGTCCGTTTAGAATTTCAACCAAAATATAGGAATGGAAGAAAGTCATGGCGTTATTACTATAAAATATATATGAGTACGATAACGCTACTAATATAGGTTTCTCAAGCTGGGTGAAATACTGGCAAATCACGTGGAAAATTTTCTTTTTTTAGGTGGGCATTTCAATTTTTATATTTTTTTATGCATAACTGAGGAGTGAGTCTTATTCAATTACAAGTCTTTATCTTTCATGTTTGTACACACATATTCAAATGCTGTGTTTTCTCGAAATAAGTTAAACCCGTACGTATAAATATAAAACTAATAACAGATAACAATACACATATGGTATGGCTCTTGTTTTTATAATTTGTATTTTTACTTTTCTATGATGGCCTGGTAAGATAAAGGATTAACTGGCTTAAACATGGTTAAACACAAGTCAAAATGGCAGCTGCTACAAAACTTAACAATGACCTTCTAAAATGAAGCTGCATAAATGAGTTCCATTAAAACTTCTGTAAAATCATGAGTAACTCATGGGTTAAAATAAAGTCATATCACCTCATGTAAATAGATGAGTACCAATGACCAGATGAGGAGTTAAAATAAACTTATATAAACTCATGAGTTCAAATAAGCTCATATTGACTCATGAGTTAATATTGACTCATGAGTTCATATTAACTCATGAGCTCAGATAAGCTCATATGTACTCGTGAGCTCATAATGACTCATGAGTTAAATAAACTCATATTGACTCATGAATTCATATTGACTCATGAGTTCATATTGACTCATGAGTTATAATGAGCTCATATTGACTCATGAATTCACATTTTCTAATGAGCTAATATTGACTCATGAGTTCATATTGACTCATGAGTTCATATTGACTCATGAGTTCAGATAAGCTCATATTGACTCATAAGTTCATATTGACTCATGAGTTCATATTGACTCATGAGTGTTCATATTTACTCATGAGTTCATATTTACTCATGAGCTCAGATAAGCTCATAGTTAATCATCTAAACACACCACACAATACTATGTCTACTTAGGAATATGACGTAGTGGAGAATATCACTAATATTACACGAACGTTTCAAGTTTAGTGAGAGAAAATCCACAACTTCACCCTGAATCCATGGGTTTCTTACTAGATCAAATCCACCCGCAGATCTCCCCGTTACCCTTCCCTAAATAGAAAATGAACTGCTGCACTGGTATAAGCAATACCCATATCTGACCATGAATCCAATGGAATGTCTTTTGAGAACAGCCTGTTTGGCATTTGGTCACCAATACCAAGCAACTTAAGCCAAATTTAAAAGAGTATTACTCAAAATATATTGACAATAACCAACATTGTATTAATTGATAGAGAGCATTCATTGGTTGGATAAGGGGAAAAACTACACATCACCCTGATACCTGGGTATTATTTAATCGCACAACTTAAATTGCTTGCTTGATAAATGTTTGGGGTAACCAAGTATTCATTCCAATGCTTCAATCCTGTTAATGATAAAACTAGGAGACTGTTACATAAGAAACGGGAAGATAATCTCTATAAACTGGCGAGGTTGAGCTCTATGTTATCAGATAGACACCGAAGAGGTATCTTTGAATATTCATTGCTTTAAATGAACCTTATCTTCCAAATGTAACACAATCTGTACATGGCAGTCTTAGCATGAACTTGGGTACCATCAAACAATGTTCCCAATTATTAAAGTTTGTATGGGCCAATCTCTTTCAGTTTTAATAATGTTACTTTGCTCATCTAAATTCAAACTCAATATGCAGATTGAAAGCCCTCCTTGACTGAGAATCATCTAGTTTGCATATATTTGCATATGTTTTGCATACATGATTATTCCTCAAAACAACGTCTCCAAAATTACATCAATAAATAGATAAATATTCTACCTGTCTGGTTATTTGGCGATAGCGAAATAACCGACGCACCACCTAATTAGAACTCTAATCATTATAGAATGTAATCACGATAAACAGAGCAACTCTGGTCTGACAGATTTTAAGCTATTAAATTAGGTTCGCCTAAAAACTTATCACACACAACAATTTACCACCTAATTGAATTTAGGTCAGCAAAATCAAGCTAATTTGCCAGATGGACAGGATGGTATTTTAACGAACTCGATTTAAAATGATTCAATTTAACACAACTGTGATGAATAGTTGGTTATAGAGGATGATGTAATTTAGTGTTTAATACACACTAATGATATTATAGACGATGCTGAAGAACAGAGAGAAAGCAAAAAGAAATGAAAAACAACCCAGAAATACCTTAATACCAGTAAGTTATTTGCTTTGATGACAAATATGACATTGCAAAGTTGTCCTGCTTATTCAACACTTGTTACAGAGGAAGTATACAAACCCCTGAGCATGAGTGCAAAGTGGTGAGTATGAGTACATGGCCACACATACAAGCCTCTTGAACACAGGTACAAACTGCAAGAGTGAGGACTTACACTCAGGAGTACAAGCTGAGACTCGAGTACTACAAGTCTACTAGTCAGTAGACTTGTTACAGAGGAAGTATACAAACCCCTGAGCATGAGTACAAAGTGGAGAGTGTGCGTACATGGCTACACATACAAGCCTCTTGAACACAGGTACAAAACCACAAGAGTGAGGACTCACAATCAGGAGTACAAGCTGAGACTCGAGTACTACGAGTCTACTAGTCAGTGTCTGGGTTCGCCACTGGATTTCTTAGTCTCCATTTTAGGATAATCTCCTATAATGAACGAACAATGAAGTATCAAATTTCTCAAGCACTTTTCTCTGTGGTCTGTTTTTGATGAATGGGGGGGGGGGGGTTGTGATGGTGTTTGAGTGTACAGCACATTTAAGCTATGTGTCTGGTGAAGGGGCTACCTGGTCTAGTTGTCTGCTATAACATGATATTACACAGCCATGCATAAACAATAAATATAAAATATACTGACAAATATGTGTATGTATAATGCCACCTGATACTACCTAATACCCTGATCAGTTTGTGTAGCCATGTTGAGAAGTGACTTAGTCACAACAGGTAAAGAGAGATGAATGGGAAGGGGGACAGAGGAAGAGGACAAGTGAGGGAAGGGGAAGAGGGGGGGAGAGATTCAGAAGTAGAAAGCCCCCAATGAAATGAAATTATCATCTACCACATTAACATTTTTGTTATGATATCCTCTCTGTATGATGAGGCGGTCAAAGGTAACCCTGGATATCCGATAGAATGCCTTCCACAAATTAATATTAATATATCGTACCACCACAGAAGATCTGTAACAGTCGTCATAAGTATGACAGGGATGCCCTCGCTAAAAGTATAATCAGATTTCCTCTATTTTACTCGTTACCTACAAAACAGATGGCATATTAAACTGATGTGTAAGTGACCCGAAGACGATCTTGTACACATGATTGCACAACTAATGACCAGGCATTCCGTAAACGAACAAGTAGGGGTAAAAATCTGGCATCAGAGTTGACAAACCCGATACTAAATGCTCTCGCTTTTCAACGACATTCGGTTCGCAATATCTAATGAGCCGCCATCCGTCAGGGATGGTTGGAGGCTTAAAAATACCCATATCTCGGGAATACTACAAATGTATACATGCCAGCAACATATTACTTATTGTTATACAATACTTCTATGAAAGATCTGTTCTAATTTGACTCGTCATTCAACTTAAGTGAAGCGTGACGATTGCTTCATGCTTAGGTGCGTCTACGAGCCAGCAGTTAAAACATGGTATCGTCTATATTCATGCTCCATCGTATTTTAATGTTTTCTAGTTTGTGGGGAATAATGCAATAGCCGTGAGTAACAACAAAACCTTCATTTTTCTCCTGTTTCTATGGAGTTGATTCCATTAAAGTATCCACTACTTAGAATTGATCAGACCTCACTTTAAAGAACGATAAAATAAATAAATGAAATGAAATAAACACAGAACAAAACAAAATGAAGTAAAATAATATAAATTAAAAATAAGTCTAATACCAGGATTTGGTGTACACTGCTAAACTGCTTCTAAATATTTAGTACTATCATCAAGCAAACTTCTCTCCCTGTACTAGAACACTTTGGTATAATTTTACCCTCAAACTAACCACCACCACCACTACCTTCCAGAGAGTAGTGTGGTGAAACATACATACAAATACCACAAACAGGTCCAGAGGTGTCCTCTCCATGTACATATAAATCCTTACAGCCAAAAATTTAACAAACTAATTTCAAATGGCAAATCAAACTAGCTACCTACACATGACTCAAGAAACAAGTGTTTATGAAGAAACTGGACTGGATGAGGGAATGGAGGAAGAACTGAAGATGGGAGAGGGGGGTTTGGGAGAGGGCGTTGGGGGGATGACAATATCCATGGAGGTATGTTCTGATGAAAGCATCATACTTCCACCACAAAAGTTCTACATCTCTAGACATTCCACAAAATGTAGCGAGCAGCAATTATATTTAACACCCATCTTTCCCTCATTTTCAGATTATCATCATTGGTTATTGAGAGTTTCGTAAAAGCCATGCTTGGATCTATTTTTGTGTTTGACTTGAGATCTATCAATATCACACAATCTAAAAACTAACCTTCCTCCTAAAGTTACACTGTTCTAAACCCTTTCCTATCGATAGCTTCTTGAGACCACGGCTAACTACTACCCACTAGGAGGGTCCGAGAAACGGTTTTAAGTCACAAATCGTATCACCACTTTTGTCCAATCTCATGGATGACGACACTTTGAGGTCGACGTGAGGTCGCGACGGGAAAGCAACGACGTTTCCCCGATTTGCATCGTCTCATATGAGCCCTTGCCGGGCTCACATCTTTTCCGGTCGTTCTGACGATGGTCCGAGGGCCGTATCTTGTCTGTCTTTCCCTCTGAGATTCTGTCGTCATCTCACCAGGAAGTTCTGTAGTTGTTGTTGGACCTCCCCGTCTATCTGACCCATCAGCTCTTGGAATTTCTCGGTGCCGTTGAGCTGTTCGCAGCTCTGGATCTGACTCCCGATGAAGTCCTTCAGGGATACAGAATGGACCGGGTCTTCCTGTGAAATCTAAAACAGAACAGAGAAACCCAGACAGGTTATATGAAGTGATGTAGTTTCAAGACTTTTCTCTACCCCACCCCTTCATTCCATGAACACTCTCCCACCCCCTCCATCCCTCCTCTCAAAGTCTGGACCACCACAACTACCAGCTATTTTCTAGTCTTCTTGTGTTTTTAGATTTTTGTGTTCGTATTTTACATACTGTTTAATTTTCGTTTATGTGTTTTCTAGACTTTTTATTCCTTTGATTTCTCTGTCTTTTAATTTTTTTAACTAAAATTTTTTTATTTTTTTGAAGCGCCTAGAGGCCTTTTGGTATTTGGCGCTATATTAAGAACTTATTTATTATTATTATTTTGGTATAAGTCTTCCCAAAAATGACTCCTTCCTATTTGCAACTATGGAATCCTCTGTACATTGTGCATGTGGAAACCTACGATTTTTAAAAGGGCAGGGTCAAGGGACACCCTGTTATTCCATCTGAGGGGTAAACAAAGCAAGCAGGTATATCCCTCTTTCAACCTTTTGCCCTGCCCTATCCTATCCTGTCCCCCCCTCCCACCTCCCCAATACATGTAATCCTACAATTTTAAGAAGTCTAGGGTCTAGGGACACCCTGAAGTTCCATCAGATGGTTAAACAAAGCAAGCGGGTATATCCTTCCACCCTTTTGTCCTGCCCTGTCACCCCCCCCCCTCCCTAATTCATGGAATTCTATGATTTTAAGAATTTAGGATTTTAAGAAGTCTAGGGTCAAGGGACACCCTATAATTCCATCAGAGGGGTAAAACAAAGCAAGCTGGTATATCCCTCTTCCCACACTCTTGTCCTGCCCCGTCCCCCTCCCCCCCACTCCCCAATCCAAATATGCTTCGAGTCGAGAAACTGACCTTTCTCTTCCGCTTGTCATGTTCTGTTTCATATTCGTCCCCGATGTCCTCCACAGTCCCGATCACTAAATAGCTGCACAAAAACAAACAAACAACTTTGTTGTAAAGGGATGCATTATTTAAAAAGTCAGCTTGTTTTCTACTTCATTCCTGAAATGACATTTATAACCATTTCAGCCAACTCCCTCTGAACCCCACTGGTCTGCAAACTGGCACTGTCCCTCTCCCATCCCCCTCCCGCCCCCCCCATTCCCCCTCCCGTCCCAACCTTCACATTACTTATTTACCATCAAATCCAACATTTTCTTCGCTGGCTTGTAGAGTCATACTGACATGAAAGACTTTGGGAATGCAAAACACACACAAACAAGTTGACATTTATTTGGCAAAGTTTCATAAAAGCAAGTAGAACCCCTCAAGGTTAACCAGCAGCTAAAAAGTGCATAATTTTCCCCTCGAGGTGAGCCTAATTCTCTTGTTCAGTCGAGTGTGATTCGAAGATCGGCCGAGTGTGTCGCCGTAGATTTCTCGTCTTTTTGCCTGGTTCTATAAACCAGCACCATTTCCTCCGGTAGAATTGCGACACGCGGTGGTAAACTACCAGCCGAATCTCTGCATCTCCCGAGATATTTACATGCTCAAATAGATCTCGAAACGGCTCGACAAACTGATTTCTTTTATTTCTCTTTATTCCTTTCTGCAAAGAATCTGCTTCATCATTAAATTATATTGAGTTTACAAGTCAAGAAACAATTTGAGCTGGCTTTTTATTCCTCTTAAACAGCTGCTTAAAATTGATCTTTCGAATCGACGGTTCCTACCGGAGCGGAAGTAATCCACGTCGCGCAGTGTGTTGGTATATGAATCTTACCAGCCGCTCCTTTCCAAGGATAAACTCCCAGTTAAGCCACATTCCTGAACACAACTTTGGAACTATTGCTTTATGTTTATAATAGAGATATTAATAGTTTTGAGCTTATCGGTGTCAGCTGATAAGCTCACTTCATGGTTTCAACCACATTATTTATTAGAGGTAATACACACACACATACATACACACATTAATGTGTATGTATCACCTTGTAAGTATTAAATGTACCATCTACATCTAGTTGAAGAATAAAAAAAAAATTTGGTCAAACTTGTTGGATATGCATTATATAGATATCCCACTTT
Organism: Apostichopus parvimensis; assembly: GCA_000934455.1. Lineage (NCBI taxonomy): Eukaryota > Metazoa > Echinodermata > Holothuroidea > Aspidochirotida > Stichopodidae > Apostichopus > Apostichopus parvimensis. The sequence continues at coordinate 25,265 of KN890519.1, forward strand.
AGAGAATAATTTAGTGTTACAAATATTGGGTATTACCAGTTTGTCTCATATTTAACTGTAACACATAATGCTTTGTGTGTACAAAAACTGCTATGTACAGCTTTGCAATTGTACAGCCATTGGTCCATTTTGCACAAGCACTCTGATATGCGATACTGAATAAATTGTTCCCTGTACTGGTAAGTAGATGTACCTTGTACATCAGTTGAAAAATATTATCCGGACAAACTTGTTGGAGCCAACACAAACCATTAAATTGCTTGCAGATTGATGCTTGTTGGACCATATAGAAAAACCAAGCATTCCCTTTGGTCATATTGTAACAGAAAAACAAGCACGAAACATTGAGAAAGTTTGTATGTTCTAAACAGTAATGTTGTGGGGATGTAAGCTTTTCTACATTATTATACCTCCTCCCTTGACCATGGTATTGTAATAAGTTAGGATTTGTTTATGGCACATTTTCATCCGGAAAAAAAAAAAAATTATCAAACACACAGCTGCACCCTTACTTGTTTATTACTGAAAAATTTCAAAAGCATTTTGCTAGTTTCAATTTTACTCTCATTACTTCTACAGCAAAATTCCCTGGTACCCAATGTAATACATGAAAATAAATGCTTTGTTTGCAACAAATGTCTTACACTATGTGATTTTTAGAACATAGTTTTTTTTTTATATTAAGTCTAATTTTGCCATGGATGTCAGCGGCAAAAAGGACGGATATATAGAGCAGAGGCTAAAATCAAGTGAGGCAACATTCAATTGTGGGTGTCTATATGACTATTAAACACTCGTTAATGAGAACAAAGAGGGGGGGCAAGGGGGAGGGGGTAGTTATGGTGCTCTCGTTTGCTTTCCTAGCAAAGTGCAATATTTCAAAGACAATAAATATCTACATGGCATAATTATGTGAAGTAGATCAAATAAAAAAAGTTATTCATACTCTATCAGGCTGTCGTTTTCTTCTCGGCAAACGTCGTGTAGAACCTCGACGATGGCACACATCATGTCCGGGATTCTATGCTGAACAGTACTGCCGTAAAAACAGAGGCGGGAGTATAATTAATATAAGTGAAATACATGATCGACAAGTCCTCAAAGGTGTCTGTATTAAATATTCTTTTACTGATATTATTTTGATGAGATGTCTGAGCATCCCCTTTCCCGGCTCTACCTGCAAATATTAATAAAAATATCAGAAAGATGTCTCTGATCAAGAAATATCTATGGGTCTAAAATGAATAGTAATTTTAAAGAATGAAATTAAAAATATATTAATGATATTAACGGTTAGTTATGATCAGTTAAGATCCCCCCCCCCTTCCCCAACCCCAATCTACAGGCAAATACTTTGAAACATAAGCAAGGTCGTCCATCAGATCACAAACAATGGGCTGCTCCAGTCCCACCACCCCCTTCCTTCCTCTTTCCAGATATCTCACTTTATTTTCTTTTATTTTTTTTTAACTATCTAGTTAAAGTGACAGCCTGGAACACAAAGCAACTGCGAGCACACTATAATTAGAACTCAAATTATATAAAACTGAGATGTACTACAAAGAAATATATATCAAAATTTATAACTGTTTTCTATTTAAAATTAAAGAGCAAACTGTTACAAACCTGTTATTGGATGTGAGAAGTGAGGTCAAGGCAAGCGCGGATAGTTTCCTACGTTCTGCTTGTGCAATCATGTCGAAGTTCTCGACCCAGATGTTGAGTAATCTATCTAATATGTCGCTCGCCTAGAAAGAGAGAAAAAAACAGAAATTATTGGGTGGTAGAAACTAGAGCCACCAGCTAGAGTCAGACATATTTGATCAGCATTTAGTACGTCTATCCACACTTCTGCACCAGGTGAAAGCTTAATAATTCATGTTGAATTAATGACACATATACAGTTCATACCTCATACATGACATAGCTCATTATTCATGTTGTCATGTTATAGTTGTCAAGGCTTCTACAGCATTGTGCGTAGGAACAGGTGGAGTCTAGATCTAAAAAAATGTCGCTTTAAATCTTTGAAATATGTCATCTGGAAGAGTGACTGGTCGACATTTAAAAAAAATGTTTGTTTTACTCTTTATTTTTAGCCTCTGAAGAAGACCCTGCTAGGATCAAAACTTTAGGCCAGCTTACTTTTACACATTCTCTTACACAGGCTCTCTAGTGGCTAAGCAGTTTTGCTAACAGTTTTATTTAATTTATTTTGGTCGACAAGAGAGAAGAATTCAGAAACGGGCAGAAAAATGAAAGTCAAACTCTAGGGCTGAATCAGTCGACTTATGATATTTCTGCACTTTTCTGTCTTTTTAGGTCTACGTTTCTATAAAACCAAATGAACCATCACAGTTCTTGGAATTTTACAACATTTATTTCATGGATGAGATATTTCATAATTCATGGGTGTTGTTGTATTGTTTATATGAAGGTTAAACAAAGAACATGATTTGGTTGGGTGATTAGAATTGATAAAACAATAGATTAACATTAAAGCAGACAGAAATCTCCACCATGATCCTTGGCCCATGTGACAGAGATTTATTTCAAGCACGACTCCATCACACGCCTAAGAAACATCTTGTTCCATTTGAAAGATTAGTATAAAAAGTTATGCCCTGGGAGCTGCCATCTTGTAAATTAGTGATGTCATAGTGCCGATAGGATTTGAAACCTTTTTACTTTTTCCTTGGTTTTTCTTTTCATATTTTCAAGGTAGAATAATATTGTCGAACCCTGAAATCAATGCCATCACTAGGTCACATTAAGAGGTTAATTATTTTTGAATCAGCATTTGCAAAAACTGTCTCCCATTATAGATAGTAAACATTGTAATAAATAGAGTAATATATAAAAAATTGACGCACAGGTGGCTCGATGATGTCATACTTTAGACTTGATCAAGTCTCCAGCCTTCTGTGTGAAGGAACATTAAATAATTCTGTGATATCTCTGAAATGGAATAAGATATTTCTTAAGTGTTTGGGGAATTTGTGTCTCCTTTCCGTGGAGGTGGGGAGGGAGGGGGGGGTAAAGTTGTTTATGACAGGTATCTCTATCACGTAGACCAATACAGATAGCTGGGTTTGTGTCTCCTGTCTGTGGAGGTAGGGAGTAAGGGAGGACGGGTTGGAGGGGCAAAGTTGTTCATGACAGTTATCTCTATGTCATAGACCAATATTGATGGCTGGGTTTGTGTCTCCTGTCTGTGGAGGTGGAGAGAGGGAGGGGGGGGGGCAAAGTTGTTCATGACAGTTATCTCTATCACATAGATGAATATTGACTGTTGGGTTTGTGTCTCCTGTCTGTGGAGGTGGAGAGGGAGGGAGGGAGGGAGGGGCAGGGGGAGGGAAAAGATGTTCATGACAGGTATCTCTATCACGTAGACCAATATTGATGGCTGGCTTTAACTGTAACAAATAAACCTGCACTGAGGAGCCCTCCGCCTCCTCCTCATCATCAATTTAGCCTTAAAGAAGCATTCCAGAGAGTTACTTCATCTCCAGTAGAATATTTGACCAATAAACCTTACCCAACATGTTACATATCTTGATTAGCACATACTTTGCAAGAAGTGAGATAAGATCAGAGGATATTCTAACTGGGTCCCTGTTCACCCCGTCCAGGGTTACTACCCAGATCCACGACCCTGCAATATACCACAACGTTCACTGATAAGATTAATGTTTAAACTGTTGCCCGTAAAACAAGTCCGAGTGGTCGATAAGTGACCATTAAGCAACCATAATTCATGCAGTTATCTCTGGCAAGGTCTGGATGATATACTATTAGGTTTCTATTACCCTCTTCTTTTATATTTCTTCGGCAGTGAGTGTGTAATCATCCCCATAGATATGCAACTGTGCGGTTATGTCACAGATAACGAGAAGAGCTCACCCAGATTTAAGTAAAGATGTTTAGTGGTCTAATGTAACGGTTCCTGGAATAAAACTATCAGTTTTAAATTTCTTCTTTTATGTCAAGTGTCCAGTTTTGACTTAAGTCTGTTACCCTTGGGTGACTAAATAGTTAAGCTATTGTTAATACATTGTAACTGCTACACCATTGTAATAATATAATATGTATGTATGTATGTGTGTATTTTAGATCCTCCTGCAAGCAGGAACTTGCGAAGAAGCCTCATTGGCTTATTAAAACCGCAAGCTGACTGAAGTTAGTCTCTTACATTCATATTTAACGTCCATGGTTATGAATTGTTAATTGTCAACAACTCTGTAACTGGACGACATACATTAATCTTGGAGTGACTTGAACCAGGGACCAGATGATTGGATGACCTTATGATTGGACCTTATGATATAATACTTAGCTGTATTAGTACACTAACATACTGTCTTTACTGAGCTATTGAATGTTGCTACATACTGTTTATCTACTATTATAACACACTAACATAATGGAGGTATTACTACATAGGTAACATGATTAAAACTGTTACACCACTGTAATAATGCTATTGAATGTTACTACATACTGTTTACCTACTAT
>KN890520.1:7454-32011 GCA_000934455.1 Apostichopus parvimensis
ACATCTATTTAACGTCCATGTCGGGAAGTTGTTATTGAACAACACCCTTGCCAGACGACAAACATTGCTGTCGGCGGGAATCGAACCGGGGATCTCATGACTGGGAGACGCCGGCGTTAACCACTAGGCTATACACTCCGCCTTACAATATCCATAGATATTGTTCTTGTTAAAATGTAGGTTATATGCTCAGGAACATGCCTTCTGTAGTGCATGAAGATTTTACGTCGGGATATCCCTTTCAATTAAGGAAACTGTTATAAGAACGTTTTGCAGTAAAGATGGTAAGGTAAGGCCATTCCGAATATATAACGTGTTATGTCAAAGAGAGTAAAAACCCATTACGTTACGTGTTGGATTTACCGAGTGTCACTATAGGCATTCCTGAAATAGAAGAAGCTCTTCTTTGTTCATCAGAATTCAAGCCTGTCTTGCATTGAACTAATATAATGAACAACTAAAAGTCGGTGACAACCTTTCGTTTTATCGGATGCCAGATGTCCAGTCGTTGGAATAGTCAAGAGAATTTCGCTCTAAGTTATTACCCTGCTGAAGTAGAGATCATTTATCGGCCTTTCTATCTAAGACCATGTGTAGTATCTGTTCTTCCAAGGGACGCGTGATACTCAAATTGACGTATCATAGTCTTGATCATATTGCTATAGTAGTCTCGAGGTAAAGAGATTTGGAGCTGAGAGTGGATCAGTTAAGTAGTTTGTTTGTTGTGTCCAGGCGTTAATTGGAAGTATTTTCCAAGTCACATCGGACACAGAATCTAAGTCGTACATATATACGTAACTGCATAGAAATCCAGATCGTTGTATACTGATGAACCTTGTATACCACCACTCAGTATCCAAGAACTCGCCAATATTCAGGACACTTTGCATGTGAAAACATTCGAGAATCGTACGAGAAACTGAATTCACAGCAAAGTGACATACACTTCCACTAAAATGTATGGATATGACTATATGCATTTTATCTAACGACGAAAAGGTACCAGGTTGTTATGCTGTTGTAATATTGTCATGAGAAGATATTGATAAGAACATTTGTTTTTACTCCTCTTAAAGCCTTTTGAAAATGTTATATGGGAGAGAGATTTTTGGACGTCACATCAGAGTAACAAAGGGTGACGGGGTAAGGGGAGTCAACCCATTGTCAGTGGTTGTACATCAGCTTTGTGTAGTGTATGCAGCTAGACATACCATTCCTTTGTTAGATCTACATCTTACCAGTTTTGTCTTTCAGTTTTAATTATGTAAAACATATTGAGTTTTTTCGACTTGTGTTGCATACCACATTGAATCTTTTAAATTCAAAGTAGCAAAGGGTCTTTTTATATGTGCACGAGTTCAAATTTTAAACAATATCAACGAAACTTGTAAAGTTGTCTCCAGAATGTTTTCTTATTACTATGAAGGAAATGAAGGAAATAGCGAAGTTGTGCAATGCAGAAAAAATATTTATAGGGAAAGTATACATCCTGGTAAACAAAACGAGCAATCATTATACAAAAAAGGGTAAGTTACACCAGCAATTGCACCGAAAATGTCAAAAATATACTTTACAGGTTTAGTTCACGAGAAGGGAGGATAACATTTCTATCCCCAGAAATATCGGCACCAATAAGAGAATAAATAACTTACCTTGATTTTTCATTTGAATGGAGTCATTCAAAGATAAGTTGATTCCGTGTGACGTTTATTACGTGTGAGATCTACACGTAGCATTTGTTCAGCAATATATTATTTGTAGGCTAGTCTTGCCATTTTATCGGCTAGCTTTCCTTCTAATTTACATTGCAGCAAGAAAATGGCATCGCAGTTATGATTGAATTATCTTTAAATATTCTGCTTTCCAATTATATTTCATTAACTAATTAACAATTTTACTGCAATACCAGTATCATAAAAGAGATAATACTCTATAACCAATTGGTAATAAACAAAAGTAGTAGTATTTCATGGTAGACATGCAATTGGAACTAGAAAGTGAAAAAGTCATTTAAGGTTACTCGATTTTGCAATCACTGTGTGTAAGGGTTGATGTAAACTTTCCGAGGTTTGAAGGTTCTTAATTTATAAGTTATTATACTAATCTTGAGGAAAATGGGTAACGTATCACGTTAGTCAGCTAAACGCTTTCAGCTGTGGTATAGCTATCGCGCAATTTTGCCGACTTTCTATCACTTTTTGCCACCGTGTTTGACCAACTGTCGTTTAGTCAATTTTCATTCCATTTGGCTGAAAATGTTGCTGTAATTTATAAATTTGAGCGTCCTTTGAGGGCCATTTTCTGAAAACGTAAAAATTGCCACTCCTTCTTGAGCTTTTGTCCAAATTTGCTGAAGTGTTTTGGATATAAAGTTTAAGTGGTGGTGAACCAAATCTGTAAGGAACATTTTATTGTCGTCATTGAGGGCCCAAAACAGGGCGTTCTGTATTTTTTCAGTTATGATGAAACGTAGGCCACAGCTAATGCAATGGTCGATAGGACTAAAATGTCGTGATTGGTTTGTGTGAGTTATGTTTTCCTACATGCGATCAATCTTTTACATATGAAGGTCATTGGGTGTCACGAACGGTCATTTTCTGAAAATGTAAAAAAGTGCTACTTCTTCTAGACCTTTTGTCCAAAGTTGCTGAATAGTTGTAGATATAACGTTTGAAAGGTGGTGAACCAAAGTTATTCAGGAAATTTTTTATATCGTTATTTGAGGGCGTTCTGTATAACATTTTCAGTTGTAATGTACTCTTGGACAGCTTATAAGTTGAACACCTCTGTGTCAAATGTAGTGGAAGTTTACCACGAAAGTTAACCAGAACTTTCCATACTTGAAAGTATATTCGGATATCACCATTTAAAAATAAGGGTTGTTTAATGTATAGTTTCATTTCATCATTATACGTCACCTTAAGTGTAAACAACTGTGGGAAGATAACTGAACGATAACTGAACGATGAGTGAAACGCAACAAAGATATTTGAAGCGACACAGATGATTGCATTATTTCAGGGACACTGACTTGAACATGTAGAAACTGGAAATCTTGGAGGTTACTGCATCGGTTTTATTTGGATACTTTCACGTAATGAATACTTTAACTGTATGTGTCGTAAGCACGTATAGTAAATCCGGAAGCCAATGTAACTCTTTATGAACAGGTTTGATGTAACTAGACTCTTTAGATGATGTTACTATTCGTGCAGCGGTATTTTGAAAGCGTTAAAGTCGAGCGATTTCAATATATGAACGACCATAGAGAAGCGCGTTTTCATTATCGAAGTACTTAAGACGTGTATATCTTTCTCAGTGGCTTCACGATTCAAATATTTGCGAATATTACCGATATTTTGAATGTACAAGAGAGATGATCGGATGACATTTATTATGTGTGCTTCTTTGTCATATAAGAATACAAAATTGCGCGTTTCTTGCCTAACATACTTTTCAAAATGGAAACGAAAAAGAAAGTTGTGTTTTTAAGTGCATATGATTAAGAACCCTCTTGGCTGTAAAAAATATTGCTATTATCTTTTAAAATTTTGCAAGTTTAAGTTAATTATTCATTAGCTACTCTATTGTAAATTAATAGCCTAACAGACTTTTCAAAATGGAAACGAAAGAGAAAGTTGAGTATTTAATTGTATATGATTAAGAACCCTCTTGACTGCATACAATAGTTGCTAAAAATACTTAATATCCTTTTCATAAGAACTTGTTGACGGTTTGTATCACTTTCACACTTTACCTAACAGAGTGATCGCTTGAGCTGTGTTACAGTGCATGTTTATACAGGAAGAACACAAATAACTCAACCATTTTACTGTTATTTATCTCTGTCTGAAGGAAACTCTCCGTGAAGAAAAAGTCGTGAAGTTGGCGGACTAATTCAGTTTTGGGCAGATTAATATTCGTATTAATATTAGTAATAGAAAAGAAGAAGACTTCCGGACAAGCAATCGTTTTACATCAAAAGTATAGTATTGTGAGGATTTGCTGTAAGGTTTCTCTATTGATATTCCAGTAGTTTGATTGTATTAAATATGTTTTTGTTTGTAATCTGTATAGTTAATATCATATATATTTCAGTATCCTGAAGAAAGGCAGAATTATAGTATTTATATGTCGTAGTTCAAGAATAGGGTAGAAATGAAGCATTTGTGTGTATTTATATTTCTGTAGCTATGCCAGTTTTCAAGGTTTTGCTTATTAAAAGATGAAAAATCTATGGCAAAGCTATTCAAAATTGTAATCGATGATAACAAATTGACAATGGAATTCTGTTGATACATGCACAGCACACCTTTCAAATCACATAATCTACTGTTTGGCTATGTTGCGTGCAGAATAGTATAGAGGAACGTACGTACAATAATAGTGTGTTACTATCATGTAAGTTGGTGTATTAGTCGTCATTAAATACATATGTAATAGTAGGAACGTTTATAGACCTGGCTTATCGTTGCATAATTAGCCAATTTGTTGACAAATATGTTCATCCTTTTACTATTTTGTAAGATTCGAAACGTTATTCGCGCAATATAAGTTTGGTATATGTTTGGAGTAGCGTAAGTATCACAACTAATGGCATTTAGGCGTCACTTTGAGATGACATTTAAACGCAATATTTCCCTTTAGCTGAACCAAAATATATTCTCTTATTGAATATACTCAACAGCGTATGATTGCATGATGCTCACTATACTTTACAGTTGTAAAATTGTTGATACATTGAAAACTTGTTATGTTACCCTCGCTTATGAATGTCATCATTTCAACTGTAGCGAAGTTTCAGAAACAGCATCTTCACAATTAAGCACTTTTACGTTTTCTTCAAGATGTGTGTCTCACATGTTACTGATTTTCTCGCAGATCAGAACAGGAAAATGTTTGCGAGCAGGGTGACTACGTTGACCTGGTTGTGTGTCACTTTTTATTCTCGTGTAGCTTTGTTAGCTAACGGGCAAGGTAAGCAACGTCCACAAATACTGTTTAGTACTGCAAAAGGAATATTTAGTCACCTTTAAAGGTCAAGTAACACGTAACAGATTCACTTCAAACTTGCACAAATTGAGAAGCTACATATCAAAACCCTATACTCCAAATTTGGAGTTCCAAGATTGTTTCTTTGCTGTTTTAATTAAGTTAATAACCAAGCTCATCCCGTAAGATAATGACGTCACGGGGGGAACTGCCAATGTTGCCAAAACTAAATAGGCCTAATATGCTAACCGAGATCAAAGACGTAAACAATACGTCACGGACAGTAAACAAAATATCATATGAGAATGGGTGCACAACAGTACAAGAAAGTTTCGTGTTCGTCAAAAACTGGATACAGCGATAGCTTAGTACCAGTGCACTCAGCCAGCCTAGCTGCCTAAGTAAAGATTGGCTTGGACCTTCAAGCAAATCTTATGTGTGCAGTGCGCACTTCACTAGTTAAAGTTTCGTTTCCTATCGCCTATCCGCGCAACTTGGAACACCAACAGCTCGCGGTCTACAAGACAATGCCGTTCCTTCTCTATTTGGAGAAAGTATCTTCAAATCTCGAGGAGAGATAGAAACAAGTAGCCCAGTAGTTGCGAAGCTGGATCGGAAAAGAGTAAGTGTATTTTCTGGCCTAGGCCTACTACAAGGACTGACTTAGTATTATTACTAACTTACAGTAGGCTAATTCTTATAATTTCGTTCAGTTAGGCCCTAAATTAGGTATGGCGACGATAAAGTTAGGCGTAGGCTAGGGCTAACTAAAGCATTTGATCAGTGGTACATAATGAAAAATCCAGAATAACAAGCATCACATGTTTACATGTCATTTTGTCCAATAATGTGCTCCCACCTATCTTCATACTCAGAGTCATAGCTCATATGTTGCACAGAAAATGACATCCTTATATTTTGTCATTTTTGGTGGTAGGGCTGCAATTTTTGTTACAAGAGAAAACACTTGTGACAGGTGCTTTCAAACCAATCAAACTGCTTTCTTTAATGAACTTTCATAACTTCCTTGTTATTTTCTTTCCCAATTTTCACTACTTAGATTAATCTAGAAGCTGTTCCCCAACCAACTGCAGTGAAAATACAAAGGCAGGATTCTGCAGAATGTACATCTCCATCTAAAGGTAGCATGAACTTATACATGTGCTTGTAATTACCGAAAAACAGTTGGGAAATGGGGAAGGGGAGGGTGGTGACAGGCATTAAATATTTAAGTAGTCAGTTTTGAACGGGATACAAGGAATCTCCACCAGTACAACATCGAGGAATATACAGTATATGGGGGGAGGGGGGCAAGCTACCAGACAAAAGGGAGGCAGCAGTATGACGCCCGAAAGGTCCCCATAAATATAGTGATGGATGGGGGGGAGGAAATGTGGTGGAGAAGTGTAAGCTAGGGTAATACAAGGAAGAATGGAAAAAAATTCATACATCTATAGAGTATTCTATAGCAGAAGTGAGTACAGGGGCCACAATTTTAGAAACAGTACTCGTTGAAAGCAAAATAGCAATTAAAACTGCACATCGGGGCAAGCTGACTAGGGGATAACATACATTGTATTGTATCCATTATATCCACCTGCCTGACGAGAGTAGTTGAGGAGGCTATACCTGATGGCTTCACATGGAAATGTATAGGCTACATCTATAGTTACTGAGAGAAGGGAGATAACATTGTAGTTATACTATATGAAACCAAGCTGAAGTCATTTGCAATGCTCATGGTGTGAGAAAAAACTGACCCATGTATCCACACCAATCGAGGTGTATCAGCTGTCGCCTTAGTTGGGCATCCAAAGACTTGACTGACTGTGCTTGAAAGACTTAACTGTGCATTGTGCCATGACTATTGACCGAAATGTAGTGACTGGAGTGCCCCTGTCTAAATGGTATGTTTTTATGAACTATTATTATATTATTCTTCATATCTTTACTGTTCTACAGATTACGTATGGGAACTTTTTGACTGCTTGCACAACTTCTGCAGAAGTGGAACTCTGGGAGAGGAGTGTCCTGTTCCCGTCAGAGAAGAGCCACCACCACTTGCAAGCTCCTATGTTCATCCGAACAATGAGGATGCCATGAAACAACACCGAAGCAGATTTCAAAAGCTTTGCTGAAGTGGTTGATGGCCTCCCAATTTCTAATTTTGTTTCATTGTTGTGGGGAGCAATCAACTCTGTGAATCGTCTGTTCACTGGATGTTTTGGCACAGCTGCAGAGCAGTGTTAATTAACAGGTCGCTACCAGCCTTTGGGGAAGTTGCTAAAGTCTTACATTAAAGTTTAACTTACATCTGGTTTCCATTGTAACTAACTAAATAATAACATTATATTTAAACAAATTTCCAATGACAAGTATTCCTCTCTAGAGAGCAAAGACTTCATAAATATCAATTTCATGCTGACTTAATATTTGTATGCGAATTTGGTGTTTCAAACATGTTGCCAATTTTTTGTTTTTCTCGAAATGAATTGACAGAAATTTGCTGTTTGTTCCCCGCATAGGATAAAATGTGATTTTTTTCTCCCATTTATTATCAAGTAACCTTGATATTCCATGGGTTAATGAACAATTTCAGATTTATTTTCATTACACTTTTATTAAAATGAAAGCCTAAGCTCTCCAGATCCCATCGACATAGTGGTTTAGGCTACTTTATTCAAACTGTTCTTTTATTTTAGGCTAGTATATTTGACATTTAAATCATCCAGATTTTGTTGGCAGGCTACTAGAAGCGACAGCTTTGCTTACAATAGAGAATACATACAAAAAAATTAACTTGAGTTTTTATTATTTATTACTGTTATGTACTTCCCAAACTGGTACTGAAGGCTTTTGAAAAATTCTGAACAGATATTGTATAACCATCCAGGTCAATCGAACAATGTAAAATTTCATCCAAGATTGTAGTTAATACCATGAACCAGAACAATGTATGCTGGAATTCCAAAATGTTCACCATTCAGCCACAAAACAGACATGACTGAACCCCGTTTCTATCAAACTTTGCAGAAATGATACTATGACTTGGCATACACAGTCCACATTCTTACAGTCTTGGTAATTTAAACCCTTCATACTGTTCAGATGGTAAAGCTTCTCGAATCCTCATTACCGCATAGGATGGGAGAACAACACGAACCTCCTTCCCTAAAAACTGCCAGCACATCCGTACAAGTTGTCTGTATGCTGTGTGTCTGTATTTCCTCTAAAATAATCATATGAAAACCAGCTATGAAAGATGAAGACACACAAACGCTTGGTAGCCATCTGGGGAAGTCAATTTTAAAATAAATCTCTATATGATTTCCAGAATTTGCTTGGCCCCTAAATCTGCCTCCCCTAAAGTTAGCCTAGCTATGCCATTTATTCAAACTGATCACAATTGTATCTCGGGGACTAAAATTTGTAAATGGATCATGCACAAGCATGGTGGACATTTTGGGTGGCATTTGGTTCCATGGCTCAGTGTAAATGACTACTATGTCAGTCAGCATGATAAGGGTTAACCTCAAGGACATTACACCAGTTTTTGTTTTTGGACAAAATGTCCTAATCAGAAGCAGGTTTTGAACATGGTGCACACATTTTCTTGATCTAATCTATATCTTAATGTAATTCCTTTCACAACGAAACAAAACTAAACTTTGAATACAAGCACGTTCATGAGGCAGGTTATGCCACAACTTTTATGGAAAGTAGTAACTACCTTAACTTAACTCGACCACACTCTCATGTTATTTTGCTGCCCCATCAGCAAATTTAGGAAACATTTATCGGTTCTAGGCCTAACTAGTGACACAACTTTCCAATATACTACAGTACTAGTAGGCTAGAATTAACGTTACCATTGTGATCCGTCAAGACGATCAATTTCGACATCGCTGTCCGATCCCGCTTCCATCTTCGCTGGTCTCCGGTTTGAAAATGTAGGGAAAAACTTCCCCACGATTGTCGACCATGTCCTCCATTTCCCGGCCTTCTTCGCTATTGCTATCTGAATACTGTGAGTCAATGCCACCGGCAGCCATTCCGCGATATGTATAAGCTATGCTGTGTATGCGGTGCTGTGTATATATGCGTACTTAAGTGCGTCTATAGCAACTGTATGTGTTAGCAATAAGCAGTTCCCTGCGACGATATCATGCACTTTCGACTTGGTAAATAAATGACGTCATTTGTTTCCGACTTTCCCTGAACGAGTCAATCTGGCCGATTTTTGCGGATTTTATGTTGCTTGATAGGAAGAAAATGCAAGGATTTTTTTAAAAAAGAAGTCATTAAATGTTTTGTACGATGTCTTATGTATCAATTTGTGATTTTTCATCTAAATCCCAATCCTAACTTTCTTGTAACAGACTGCTGAGAAAGGTAATATTTTCGAGAATTTTGAGATTTCTACATACTCAATACACTGCGCAGAATATATACATGTTTGCACTCTTCTGCGCTCCCCCGTGACGTCACTGAATATATTACGTAATCGTACTTTTTACCGATTTCTACCCCTTTGGAGACGAAAAATGATCGAGTTGTTGTGTTTTTCTTAACATAAGAATTGTTAAGTTTTAAATGATGTAAAGTCAAGTCTACGTGTCACTTGACCTTTAACATGTACAGTTAACTTTCTCGCTCTACTGGCAGTGGTGCAAATTTTTCTGCTGTGTAAGCACAGCATCTCATCCAACCTATTTATTATTTTCTAGATGCATGTGGGGACCAAGGGATTTGCAATTGTTACTTTGAAGAGGGAGCAGCTAGCCTCGACTATGTAGTTAACTGCTCATCACTTGGATTAACTCTGCCGCCTTCGAATTTCCCCCCGAAAACAAATATCTTGTGAGTCTGTCTTGAAACTCCTGAATGATTTGCAACTGTATCATAGTTTTCTGTATGTTTAGTTATGCGAAAGGACAGTAGGATCCATGTTTCCATGATTTGTACCTTAACATTGAACCATTCATATTGTCAGGAAGACGTGATAACTTACGGTATAAATTAATGCAATGCTACATGGGAATATTATCAATTCAGAAGGTAATGCATTCCTCTAGGGACAATGTCTTACTCTACACGAGTTCTCGGGAAACGAAGAAACTAAACGAACCCTCAATTGTGTTCAAAGTTAAAAATATCATGCTCAACCATCTCCGTTGACGGAGTACATTACATAAGTATTATTAAGTTGTGTATTTTTGTGTGTCGTGGCCAGCAAGTCTACTAAGCCTAATGAAACGTATTAGCTGAAGACCAAGGAAGGAATCAAACATGAAACGTCAAACTTCGTTTTAAAACTTCGTATTTCGTATTGTCATCGAAAATCTCTCCCTATAGCTTGATCACACATGCAAGAATTCTGCGGTGCATTTGCGATTTCACTTTCTATATAAACACATCCACGGACGATAACACAGTAGGATAATGATATAATCTACACGAGTACTTTATCTACATGTACCGTTATTCTATAATAGGCTATATACGACACTACTTGCACAAAAATGTTCAGTTCTTTGTTTGTTTGGTTTTGTATGAATCATGTAGTTATACAACGTGCACGCGGGATGAGCCTAGTTCCGGCGGGCGCGTTCAAGATTTACTGGGGTTTGCAAAGTCCAAAAACATGGTCAATGGACTTCGTAGTTTATAATACTTTCTAGTCCTGCTAAAAGCGGTGAATTGGTACATGGGTAAACATTGCAAAGTAGTCTCTGCAAGTTGCCTAATATTGGACTCTTTAAATTTAAAAGGAAGAACCTCGTCATTTTCAGTCGCTGCAAAAAAAGTTATCATGTAAAGCAATAATGTAAACTTTTTTGTGTACGAAATCTCTTGAAATGGGTACATTACTCATAAATCAAGTACGTGCAATCGGATAGCCTCAGAAAGTAGAACAGGTAGAGAGAACGCGTTCACATAAAGTATACCTGTAACAACAGCAAACTTTTTGTGTAGGAGTGAAAAACAATATTACTTAATCAAATTTCACAGGCAATGCAAACTTTGCTCATTCATCAATCTGTACAAGTATTACACTATGAATGACGTGACTGCGACTCTCGATTCATAAACACTTTAACACCCTTCAAGCACTGTTACCGTTTTGGAAAATACTTTGCAATTTGGATTCAAATTTCCCATGCTAATTTAGGAAAGAGCCTGGGCGTTTACAAGGCGGAGAGTTGCCTGCACTGGGGTCATTGAAGCCGGTCATCTTGTAGGGGGTCTGTCAGATTGTGAAAGATTGTTTCACTTTCCCCAGAATTGACTGGGGAAACGGAGGAGGAAACATTAAAATTGGCGGAATGCAACGCGCCCCTCTACTCACATGCACCTGTAGGTGCTGCAACCTTATTAATGTATTCCCTCAAAGTGAATGTCAAGTAACGAAATGTTAGAAAACGGAATCACTGAAAGTTCTTTCTTGTCTTTCAGCAATGATAATTGTGGTAACTACCCCATTATCCCACATAGCACAAGCTATCACGACAGCATTCTTTTCCTAAATATTCTGCAGGTATGTCATATAAAGTATTTAGCCAGGACAAAACTCGTCTTAAACATAATTTGCGACTGGCGTTTACATGTAAATATATTTGCGAACATGTTTTAGAAATAAAATATGCCATAGTTTCTTTACAAACATAGAAACTTAAGTCAAATAATTGTTTAGTGCAATGCACCAATCTGCGTGGGTTCGACAACAAGTTGCGAACATTTCATGTTAAAATTATCTGAAATTTTTTCCGGTGATTTCATTGGCTGTATATAGCTAAGGAACATTTACAAATTCGTACTCATTGTCCGCAAAATTAGTTTCAAAATCCATGTACCGGGAAACGTTTCACCGTGTAAAGAGCGTGTGGTTTGAACGATATGCTACCAAATGGTTGTATACAAATCATATACATGTAGGTCGTGTTGTCATGTAACGACACGAATCATTCGTGGAGAAGTGACTAATAACAATGTCAATTAACATGGTTTTAGTGGCTTTCACATAAACATTGAACAGATACAATTATTATAATGATTGGACAATTTTTTTTGGTAAGAGACGCTTTCATTATTTTTATTTCTACCTCGACAGTTTACAGATGAAGGCTATGCAGTAGTACAATATAGCCAAAAAAAAAAACAAGTTAAAAATATACTCGCGAACATGGCTTCGTTGGAGTCGTATTTTACAATATGTCGTTTATTCGACTATACTATTTCTCGTGCTCTTAAATACTGAAAGAAGTTATATCCTTTGTGGGAATTTTTTCCCCACGTTTGAAATCTGTTCCTCAATCAAAAGCTTTAGAAGATACCACGTCCATGCATTTTCAATAAACAACCGTTTCGAACAGAGATTACAGTAACTACTGTAAATATTTAAGTTTTGTAAATACTTTATTGTGCTGACAAATATGATAAGTCGGTAGCATGTGCTATTAGGTTTACAGTAAGAACTAAGGATATTTGTTATCCCAGCAAATCACAAAAAATCCTCACAACAGGGTTTGTTGGAATTACACATATCCTCATTCCTTACGGTGCTACCGATTTATCGCACGTTCCAGTGTTTATATGGTATAAAACTTTAAGATTTACAGTAGTAGCTGTGTTCTATATGTGTGTCGGGTGCAATGAAAGTCTAAGAGACAGAAATCTCATGATATATAGTTTACATTTGCCCACTCAGGTTAAAACCGGCTATTGCACTGAATGTATATTGATACTGCTATCGATACCAATACTGATTATATATTCAAATAGCTTCTTTTGACAGTGACTAGGGCAGGGAGAATATATTCCCGAGAAATATTACATTCCTTCGGGTTTGTAGTGACTTCTGTGATGATGTGTCAATGTTTATTTCGTTTAATCCTCCCTACCAAAACTTGTAAAGTAACTTTTTTACGTAGGGTACCGTTGAGTTAACATGATGTAATGTATATATATATAGATAATTAAGATTTATCGAAAATGTTATGTTTACATACACATATATTTATTATAATTATACATATATATAGCTTTTTTATATTATAAACTAACCTATGTCCTAACTTACGTTTTTGTGAGATTCGTTAGACTTCTTGTATATTATTATTTTCAGGATAAACTTACTTTTTGGGTGTTGGGCGGGGGGGAGTTTGGACCTATAACACATTGTCATATATCATGTACCATACAAATGTTTATTGTCCTTACTTTGTTAAAAACCCATCATTTCAATTCATAATTAGGTTGAAATTTTTTTCAGGGATCTGTCAGCAAATAGCTTGTGGTCTCTACAAAATAACACCTTTTCTAGTCTCGAGAACATCCAAGCGTTGTAAGTTTTTGTTGTCTTTTTCATAAAATCGCTGTGATGTAATGAGCATTTTAGCCAAATATGATCATTTTAGGTGTACTCTCATTGGTTACTTTGAAACTTAAGAGGTATTTTGATCATGAGGATCCGTTGTCGTTTTAAAGGAATAATTAAATACTGTTTAAGTTTTAGGAAACAAAATAATATGCAAAGCCTGAATACGGAGCCAGTGAAATCACCTACTGTTGTTCCCCCTTTATGGACATTTATATCGTAGAAATCTAATTCACTTCATTAAACTGAGTTCATTGCAAGCTCATTTGGGAGTGAAATCATGTAAGCATGTCAAAAATATAATCATTATGCGTCAATACGTGTTATAAATGACATAATTACACATGTCGTGACTTTCATCATATTTTATATTTTCATATTTACATATATTTTCAATTATTATTGTTAAGGTAAATTGTTTAAGTTAATTTAACTTTTTACTTGAAAAGGAAAATGTCCAGACTGTGTATCGTAATACCTTATCCACGCCAATAAAGAAGTCACTAAACACCCATTTATTAAGAAGAAAGAAACATATCATAGAGTTATATACTTTCCACTTTCAAGCATTGTCACATGCAAAACATGATTCTTGGTTCTTTTCAGGTCACTTAGTCATAACAACTTGACGGCTCTTCCTGAACATATATTTTCTGATATGATTTCCTTACGGTTTTTGTAAGTTTACATATATTTTCAATTATTATTATTCATGTAAATAAATTGATTGATTATTGAAAAATATTCAATGACTATTCATTATTACATCGTGTTTGGATTTCGTGTTCTTCCATCTAGATGAGTGTCCAATTATGGAACTTTTGTTGACGAATATAACTTGCAAACTGGGTTAGAATGGTGCACGGTAACGTAGCAATAACAAATACACAATTGTTCCTTTAAGGAAACGGTCAAATTGATATCTCTCATTTGCTCTCTGGTTAAGATTGCGATTCACGTACGCGATTTCTTCGTTGGCTTTGTAAGATTTCGCAATGATGAGATTACTAAATTTTTGAATTTGCACACTCCTAAAAAGGAAACGAATTCCGTAAAATCACCTAAGCGTTAAATTGACTGTCTAATTCCGGTAAATGTCTGAGTGGACTAACGCATGAAATAAAGTGTCGCAGAGGCAAAAACGAATGTTTTCGTCTCACAATTTGACTTTCATAGAAGGACCCCTGCAGATACATATAGTAACACACAGTATTAGATCTTACGGTGTAGCTGCCAACCACCATACCTATGTTCTCGTATGATATGTATATTACTTGCAGATATCTGGATTCAAACAAGTTGGGATCTCTCCCAATGCATATATTTTTAAATCTCGCGAATCTTGAGCAGCTGTAAGTTTGTTTTTCCCACTAAATCCTATTTATATTATGTTTTCGTACATGTTCAATTCATTTTCTTAAACATATTTGCCTGCGTTCATATGTTACGTAAAATGTCATTTCGTACTATTACTTGTGTATTAAGTCCTTTCAGGGGTCTGTCTGAAAATACCTTGACGTCCCTACTTGTCACGATCTTTAGTAATCTCACAAACCTCCCGGATTGCAGGATTGTCCCATGTTCATAATATATGACTGAATAGCAGGTTACTTGGGAAACATAGTCTAGTATGTCCACTTTAATGGAACATCCTCATCTAAACTGAACTGTAACGGGCCATTACTTTTCATTTATGTATATTATTAATATTCATTCAACATCCTCAAAATCAAACTTTGTTCTTTTTGCTGATAATACCACAGTTCTTTTATGTTCAAACTAAGAATTTAAAGGATGCAAGTTTACATGCAGAGGAAGCATTTACAAATAGGGTGAACAAAATAGTACTTATTTATATAGTTTATTCCAATATCTTTTTTTTTTCCTTTTCGTATTTTGGAATTTATACAAGAGACAATATCACTTGCTGCTATGTTAAGGATCAGTAAACTTATTACATTATGTATTATTTATGTCTAATAATACATTCCTTATGAAAGTGATGTCTGTATTATGTGATAATGGTAGAGATATTGTTGACTGAAAAGAATGATTTCCTGTAAATCAATATTTATATAACGTGTTTACCATGCTGTTTCTCCACCGTTTTTATGAATTATATCAACATCTCACATTGAAGAAAAACAAGAAATATATAATTAACGCAATCCTCTCTTGTACATAGACTTAAATCCCAGTTCCATAGATCACAATATAAAGTCAGGTGTATCTTTCCCGTGGAAATGCATGAATTTTACGAGCTATTTAAATCGATTGTGTCAGTTTGTACGTTTTGCTTGCCCTCGAATCTTATCACAAACGTTAGGTTCATATTTTATTTATATGGTTTATTTATTAACTATATATCTGTCATATCACTTGCTACACATTCAATTCTTTCTCTGATTGGTTATCACTCAAGTGGGTTTGAAGCCTTAATTCTATCAAAAAGCTTCGAGTAGTAAATTGTTCGTCATTGTTCTGATAGTTAATCACGTAATAAATGTCAGGTTAAAAACACGACTTTGAGTAACTTACCTAATATTCTGTTGAACGGATAGCGTATATGCATGTTAATCACGGTAGACGTTATACTAATGGAGGAATCATGTTGTTTTTATTCAACGTTGACACATGTTTCATTTGCATGCTTTGCGCTTTTTAGTGAACATTATATTATGCTGTTATTGTGAGAATGAATGAAAGAAGCAGTATTTACCCAAGTTTAGTTGTTACAATACAAACGCTACTTATGTCGATCAGGTTGCATCATTTCAGATCATATCATATGAATGGTTTACACATTTATCTGTTAACATACTTAAATGTTTTTCAATAGATTAACATGCGTAATGCAAGTACTAAACGTTGCTTTTTCTTCCTCAAATAAAACACTCATTTGGCTATTTATTTGTGTGATGTTATTTCTATATTTATTACAGATATCTGCACAACAACAACCTAAAAGGCCTTCCCGAAAGTATATTTGCTAGTCAAACGCATTTATTTAAACTGTATGTAAACTAAAATTATTAAAGTGTTATAAGGTTTAATAGAAATAATTTATATATCATCCCCTAATGTATATAATTCCATTAACAAATAGTTATTACTATCAGTTACATGAAATGTTGATAAAACTCTCATAATAAATGGTCGAGCAATAGATCGTCCCAGTATCCTTGCTTGGATAAAAAACATAATATCATTTATTTATTACGTATTGATCGTTATAAGGCCCGTTGCTACAGTATACGCTTCTTGTTTACACTGAGGTACTAATTGGAACTAATTAGTTCTTCTTGACTTTTAAAAGATAGAGTAGTAACAGGTAAGTATTACGGATTATTTATTATGAACAAGCAACGTTATGGAGTTACTCTTTGCAGATTTCTCAACAAAAATAACTTGACGGTTCTCTCAGTACAAACATTTTCCAACTTGATTTCTCTGCTTAATTTGTAAGTTCTCGTGAAGATTTAAACTTTCCTATTCCATGTTATCCATGACACAAATAAATGTGCTGTTCTATGATCATTATTTCATACATTGGTATTTCATCATTCCAGTTCCGTTATCGTTGTGCAATGATCATAACGTCTCTGACATTATAGAGCGTAAAGGATGCCACTTGACATGTGAATTAACTTTCCTCTGAGTTAATAAACTTGTTGATAATAGCTTTTTGGAATATGTTTAAATAAACTGATGCTTTTATAGCAATAACTTTATTTATTATTATACACCTTCATAATTTGTTATTTTCGTAGTATTATCATTAGAAGAAATAAAATTACTTTATAAAATCCCAGTTTCGATAATTCAAAACAAATGTGATAATATAACATTTTGCATCGTTTCAATCTCTTCTACTAATGAAGTCATTCACATGTATTTCTTACAATACATATTTAAGAAGGAATTTTGTCTCGTAGTTTGGACATGTGATCAAAGCCTATCATAATCTAGTTCAGAGTTATTAAAATGTATTGAACCAAAACATGCAAAGTTGTTTCCAAAACCAAAAGGACGAATATTTGATCCCCCATTAAATACACTGGAAGTGGCTGTTAATGAAGTTATTTCTGACAAAATCACACTTTAATTGTTAAGTTTAGTTGTGTGTCCATCTGTCTCTCTTCATGTGTTCTAATTGGTCTCCGAAGAAGATTCTGCTAGGATTGAAACATTATGCACATTAACTTTTGTATACATAACAATTTGACTTTCTCCTTCAGGGATCTGTCTAACAACAAATTGGCATCTCTCTCAGGCGATATATTTTTAAATCAAACAAAACTTCTGGAGCTGTAAGTTTTGTTTTCAATACTATTGATGTTTAGTGTCCATTCAAAGGATAACAAGTGGCTTAATTACGAAGCTCCCCTTTTTCGGTAATTGAAGAAAAAAAAAGGCATTCTCAAACTGTCTGTACTAGTCATTCGTTTTCGTTTCTTCAAGTATTGTACTTAATAATATTGATGTCGAGTGTCGATCGAAAGGATGATAAGTGTTTTAATTATGAAAACTCTTTGTATTTCTGTAAGCAAAGAGCAATATTAAACTGTTTTAAGTAGTCTTTCATTTTCTTTTATTTAAATTAAAAAAAAAGTGAAGTTAGTTTCAAAGCAACAAACTTAGACAAAGTTGACTCGAATTGATCAATGATAAAAGGTCAACCATTATGAAGAAGGCTATCGATGTTACATTGTTACTAGTATGTTATTTCATTACGTTGTTAAATTTGTAATATTTTTTTTGCTACAAACCTAGTTAAGAGGAGTACACCTATTCTTGTGACCAAAGTCTGCATAATTCTTCCACTTACTTGTCAAACAAAAGAACACATGGAAGGTCCTGTAACTGCAATCAATGATAAAGAAAATGAAATCATGTCACATTGTCAGTAAATGTCTTCATGTCCCAACGCCGGTAGTAACCACAACTGCTTCGTTCATTTGGCATTGTCAGAGGACAAAGATCTGTAAAATTGTACTGGAAGCTACATCAGAGCCATATGGGATTGTAGATCGATGGTTTCTGGAACGTGTTCCTTGTCATGAATTCAAATGGCGTTAAGCAAATATACACACAATACTTTAATATCAACTCAAGTAGGTTAACAAAATATTGTCAAATTTATTTTTTGTCTTAAGAGGAGATCCCTACTATTATTATTTCCAGACTACTGCAACGCAACAACTTGACAGCTCTTCCTGAACATATATTTTCGAACTGAATTTCATTACATCGTTGTTACAATATGATAAATATGTTGCTGCACGAAAAGTAATCGACACCGCATTGAGAATTCATCTTTTCATTTTGTAGACAAATGTTCAAGTATCTGTATAAGTTTGCTATTCTAATTTTTCCCCTTCAAATGTAAAGTTTCATTATTTCTTCTTCTGTTTTTCACTGATTATTACACTTTGAGGTACCTTAAAAGAAACGTCTTAACGTCTCTCCCAGTGAACCTTTTTTTTCAATCTCACAAATCTTGAGCTGTTGTAAGTTTTTCTTATATGTTCAATAGAAAGGTCCTATATAGGTAATTGGAAACCAGGAGAGTATATCGGTAATAATAATTGCTAGAACGGGTTTGAAGAAACAAATTGCAGTAGCAATTTAGAAAGAAAACATGCGCAATTTAAGTTAAGGACTTAGTATTATTAGGTCATGTAATGCAATTTTCGGATCTAACTGTGATTCAAAGCAATGAAAGTAAAACTATCACATGGAGATTACTTTCTAGTATATAAGTACATTGTTCACTTAGGAATTCAGTGTTGAACCCATTGACGCCTCTGTGTTATTTATTGAAGACTATTGCTAGTCTTACACGTTAATATGAGTTGAAATAATTTGTCAGTGATTACGTTTAGGTTTCTGGACTCAAACGACTTGACGACTCTCCCAGCGGACATCTTCTCCAGTCTCATAAATCTTCAGATGTTGTAAGCATTCGTATTGTTTATATTGTTTTACTATTTTTAAGTCAAAAATTACGATAGCATTCCGATAATTGAAACTTATAAAAAAATATTTGATTGAAAAATACTTTCAAACAAACGATTGTAAATTACAAGTTTTAAGTGATTTCTCACAGAAAAACACTTTCTAATTACAGCTTTTCTGCATTTGTTAGCCTGCAATTTTTATTACAAAAAGCGGCTGTTCTAATTGATGAAAAAGAACACTTTGGAGGTTCTTCGCGAAACTGGGGAAGGGAACACCTCTTATTTTGGTCAATCAAAAATAATTTCTGCATTGATTATTCTTCTTTCCATTTCCGAAAACAGTGAATATTACTATCGAATTAAAGTAGTTATTAGTTCAAATATGTTTGACTGAACAATTCTTCCAGATATCTGTCCGCTAACAAGTTAACGTCTCTCCCAGTGAATTTATTTTCCAATCTCAAGAACCTTTTTATGTTGTAAGTAATTTCCTCTATTTGATATCATTACATAATTGTGTTATTGACTATTACTTTAAGAACTAGTTCAAAGAACACAATAGTCCTTTACATGAATGATTTCTGCTGTTATTCAGACGTTACACCTTTATATTCTTAAAAATGTGATGTGAAAAGTACGTTGATATTAACTGCTTATCAGTAGCTACACTGGTAAGGGAAATCACCGACCTAACATTTGTCGAGTAATCCAACTTCTCCACCCCCTGACAAAATGCAACGTGTGCTACTAAAGGTTAGTTTCATTAAAAAGTCACTCCTTTATCAGCCAAATTAACAGGTTCTGGGCGGTTTCAATTTGTGTATCTGGGTGGTGAAATGTAAAGCAGGGAGGGTATGAATGACGGGTTTTATCCGGCAAACTATTATCATGTTACGGGGTTGGACATCTATTAGCGTCTGGTTTAAATTATCGACATTTCGAAAATAATTTGTTGTCTTTTTTCTGTTGAATCATTGCTGAATCATATGTCGAGTATAATCGAAGTTAAATGATATAGCCCCAATGAAAAAGGGGGATGACTGAAACCCTCCTGATTCGAATGGTGAATATTTAGACCTGAAACGGCTGGAAGAATATCGATAACTCGACTGAGATTGTTATTGATGAAATTTTAGTTACTAAATGGTGATTTGGATGATTTACAATATACACCTCTAAAATCATTACTATTAATGAGCACATTGTTAGTAAGCCAGGACATTTCCAAGTTAGCTGCACCTACATGCGTGTTTGTCTAAATCGATCACTAGTGTCCTCTAATAGCATTTGTTCTGGTCATCTAATGTACAATTTATCTTAACATGTTCTAATAATCGAGCGTGGAGAAAAGAGGGTGTTGAGTTGTGTCAGAACTGGTGAAAAATCATCTAATGTGTTGATCCGGTATTGGTACTGTCATCGACTATAGGCAATACATCATATGTTTAAAAATTCCATTTGCTTTATCTATTCTTATATTGTGCTAATACTATTAAGTCAAGAACACAAATATAAACCCATCTGAAATTTAGAATGTTAGCTATTAGTGTGCTCTGCATATTAGAATACCTCAACCATACGTACATACTTACATATTTCGGAAAATTCGGAAAAAACAGTAACAATTTAAGTTAATTTTGCGTGTTACAGAAAACCATACATGTTATATAAACAAGTTGATTTATTATACTATTGCTATAGATTCCCAAACAAAAACAGCCTGACGACTCTTCCTGAACAGATATTTTCCAATCTTACGAATCTTGACATTCTGTAAGTTTATATTTACTTAAAATTTGTTATTAATCGTCATTATCTTCATCAAAATGATGACATGGGATTTACAGTAAATTAGGAGTCTCGATAATTGTTAAAGTTTACAATTGGAAATATTAAAATGTCTATTTCATGCTCTCGATGAAATCCTTAAATTTGTAACTGAAAACAATTCAGGAAGCATGTTTTTGTTTTCTGCACTATGCCAAAACAAAAGAGAAAGATAAAAAACAATGTAACTAATTGTAACTCGACATCATTGTATTATTACAGCGACCTGTCTAAAAACTCCTTGACATCGCTTCATGAGAATTTCTTTTCCGAACTCACTTGTCTGAGTGATTTGTAAGTGTTGTTTTTTGAGCTTTATAATCTCGTGTTCATCAAGGCGGTAATGGCAAATGGTCAGTAGGAAGACATGGAAGATTCAATATTAGGAAACAAACCATCATATTAATAAAGGATTACGTTCAAAACGATTTACCCAGAAAGACCAAACAAGAGGAACCGTAACTTACCGCTTCTGATTTATCCTAAGTAGAAATGTTTGAAAACCGTTAGGCTACAAGACGTACTGTGTTCCACATACCGTACATTGCAAGAATGATTTGCACACAATATCAATGAGGGGAGGATTGTGGTAGATTATAAATGCCTACCGTCTTTACAGATAACTATGCTTTATTATGGGCTGATTGTTACCCATGGTAGTATATAATATGCTTTATTGTGGTCTGATTTTTACACATGCTAGTATATAATATGCTTTATTATGGGCTGATTGTTACACATGCTAGTATATAGTATGCTTTATTATGGTCTGATTGATTACACATGCTAGTATATAGTATGCTTTATTATGGTCTGATTGTTACACATGGTAGAATATAACATGCTTGATTATGGTGTGATTGTAACACATTGTAGTATATAATATGCTTTATTATGGTCTGATTGTTACACATTGTAGTATATTATATGCTTTATTATGGTCTGATAGTTACACATGGTGGTATATAATATGCTTTATTATGGGCTGATTGTTACACATGCTAATATATCATATGCATTATTATGGTCTGATTGTTACACATGCTAGTGTATAATATGCATTATTATTGATTGATTATTACATGGTAGTATATAATATGCCTTATTTTGGTCTGATTGTTACACATGCTAGTATAGAATATGCTTTATTATGGTCCGATTGTTACACATGCTAGTAAATAATATGCTTTATAATTGGGTGATTATTACACATGCTAGTATATAATATGCTTTATTATGGTCTGATTGTTACACATGGTAGTATATACTTTGCTTTATTATGGGGTGATAGTTACACATGCTAGTTTATAATTTGCTTTATTATGGGGTGATTATTACACATAGTAGTAACTAATATGAGGTCAGGTGATGCCCTGATGGTACCATATTAGTTATGTTGGTTGTATAGAACCAGGTCAGTCAACAATATTGCATTCTCCTGTTTCATGATTTTACTGTCATATAAACATATTCTGTGTGTCGAAGTGCCTGCTTTACAAAATCGTTCACTTGCTGCTGATCAATCCACATACTGACCTGTAGTTTTTTACTCACGTCTCAGCATTGCAACGCTGGAACTAGCCGATGAGTCTACCTGCCAGACATCACTTCACAAAATATGCCTTGTCGAACTTTGGAATTTATAGTAAATTGACGTGTGACTTGACTTGCGATGTAATCAAAATTAGGCCAACTAGAAATGGATAGCAACTTTTGAGTATATTCTGCATTGATTATTCTTCTTTCCATTTCCAAGATCAGTGAATATTACTATCAAATTAAAGTAGTTATGAGTTCAAATATGTTTGACTGACCAATTCTTTCAGATATCTGTCCTCTAACAAGTTAACGTCTCTCCCAGTAAATATATTTTCCAATCTCGAGAACCTTTTTATGTTGTAAGTATTTTCGTCTATTGATATCATTACATAATTGTGTTATTGAATATTACTTTAAGAAACCAGTTCAAAGATCACGATAGTCCTTTACATGAATGATTTCTGTTGTTATTCAGACGTTACACCTTTATCTTCTTTCATAATTGTGATGTGAAAAATACGTTAATATTAACTGCTTATCAGTAGCTACACTAGTAAGGGAAATCACCGACCTAACATCTTCCGAGTAACCCATCTTCTCCACCCCCTGAAAAAATGCAACGTGTGCTACTAAAGGTTAGTTTCAGTAAAAAGTTACTCCATTATCAGCCAAATGAACAGGTTCTGGGCGGTTTCAATTTGTGTATCTAGGTCGTGAAATGTAAAGCGGGGAGGGTATCGAGCGTGGAGAAAAGAGAGTGCTTAGTTGTGTCAGAAATGGTGAAAAATCATCTAATGTATTGATCCGGTAGTGGTACTGTCATCGACTATAGGCAATACATCATATGTTTAAAAATGCCATTTGCTAGATCTCTGGATCTTCTATACTAAAAAGTCAAGAACACAAATATAAACCCATCTGAAATTTAGAATTTCAGCTATTAGTGTGCTCTGCATATTATAATACCTCAACCATACGTACATATTTCGGAGAACTAGTAATTCCTATCAAGACAGTGACCAAACAGTAACAATTTAAGTTAATTTTGCGCGTTACAGAAAACCATACATGTTACATAAACAAGTTGTTTTATTATACTATTGCTATAGATTCCCAAACAAAAACAGCCTGACGACTCTTCCTGAACAGATATTTTCCAATCTTACGAATCTTGACACTCTGTAAGTTTATTTTTACTTAAAATATGTTATTTATCGTCATTATCTTCATCAAAATGATGACATGTGATTTACAGTAACTTCGGAGTCTCGATAATTGTTAAAGTTTACAATTGAAGATATTAAAATATCTATTTCATGCTCTCGATGAAATTTTTAAGTTTGTAACTGAAAACAATTCAGGAAGCATGTATTTGTTTTCTGCACTATGCCAAAACAAAAGAGAAAGATAAAAACGAAACATTATGCTGTTCTGTTTATAATGTAACTAATTGTAACTCGACATCATTGTATTATTACAGCGACCTGTCTGAAAACACCTTGACATCGCTTCATGAGAATATCTTTTCCGAACTCACTTGTCTGAGGTTTTTGTAAGTGTTGTTTTTTTGAGCTTTATAATCTCGTGTTCATCAAGGCGGTAATGGCAAATGGTCAGTAGGAAGACATGGAAGATTCAATATTAGGAAACAAATCATCATATTAATATAAGGTTAAATTCTAAACGATTTACCCAGAAAGACCGAAGAGGAACCGTAACTTACCGCTTCTGATTTATCCTAAGTAGAATTTTTTGAAAACCGTTAGACTACAAGACGTACTGTGTTCCACATACCGTACATTGCAAGAATGATTTGCACACAATATCAATGAGGGGAGGATTGTGGTAGATTATAAATGCCT
>KN890523.1:11671-21958 GCA_000934455.1 Apostichopus parvimensis
ATTTCCAAATGAGAAAAAAATCTCATTTGGAGCACCAAATTGCATCTAAGGCCAGGTGAAAATGCAAAATTATTTACAAAATGGAGTGGGTGTCGAAGTGTGCTATATTGCACCAAATTGCATCTGAGGCCACCTGGAAATGCCAAAAAAAATTCCAAAGGGGAGGGGGACACCCCCTCCCCTTAGACCCCTCCCCAGGCCGGCCATCAGTCTTCAGCCCACTCAAAAGTACCTTCCTACGCCACTGTTGGTCCCCATCTACATCGATAGTCGGATGAAATGTTCAATCGAGGATGTTAGCAATTATGCAATCGGGGAAACATTAAACCACTCCGCCGGGCGCAGGACGCCCTCAGTTGGATCCATTTCAAAAGTAATTATCAGCACATCCTTGAGTTAAGACCTAATTGTAGACCAATTATAGTCCAAATAGGCTCAGAAGCTCCATTTGACGTCTAAATTTCCTATTTGTTTGTTTTTTCTGGGGAGAAGCCCAGAGCCCCTACATAAGAGTGGTTATCAAAGATACCACCACTACACCCACTCCTTTATAAATTCTTGGATCCACCTCTGGTCCTCCTCTCATAAAGGTTCATGCCATTTCCTAATCAGTGGGGTAAATTAAGAGTTTTTCCCCCAGGCCGCGAAGTGCAGGCTATTTACTGACTAAATGCCAGTGGATTTCGCCGAATGCCAGTAGCCCCCCCCCCCAAAAAAAAGGGCCCTTGTATTTCTATCGTTATTTTACTAATTAAAGGGAAATGCAACGGGGAATTTGATTTTAGCCAACAAATCTCTAAACCATGAATTTATTTAGCAAGTAGGCTAAAATTGTGAGTTTCTATAGGCTCCTTCGTCCTCCATTGTTGAAATCCTGGTGCACGCCACGGCCCTGCATATACAGTATAGGCCGGGCTCTGTCAAATTCATTGATAAATCACCAACTATGGGAAATTGTCAACTTTTTTCCATGCATTTTCGAACATTTTCGTTATCAGACTTGCATTTTTTAATTCAAATTCTTTGTTCTTATTGGCTAAAACTTCGAACTAGTTGAACCAAGTCTAAATTTCGGCATTTCATTTATAACTTTCTACTGTTTTAATTGAAATTGTGACTTGACTCTGGTACAAAGTGACGACCGTTCGCATATAGTCCTAGTCGCTGACAATGGGTAAGGGATGATCAGTGTGGCCATTGGTCCGTCATTCCTCAGGACCCTACAAGCCCTACAGGACCCTACAGGACCCTACAGGACCCTACAGGACCCTACAGGACCCTACAGGACCCTACAGGACCCTACAGGACTCTACATGACTCTACAGGACCCTACATGACTCTTCAGGACCATACAGGACCCTACATGACCCTACAGGACCCTACAGGACCCTATAGGACCCTACAAGCCCTGCAGACTGTACAGGACCCTACAAGACCCCATGGGACCCTACAGGACCCTACAAGCCCTACATGACTCTACAGGACCCTACAGGACCCAACAGGACCCTACAGGACCCTACAGGACCCTACAGGACCATACAGGACCCTACAGGACCCTACAAGCCCAACCTTTCAAGTAATATGCACTCAGTTAAACTTTGCATATTCGTTTTGGTCGCATCCAAGCAGATGTGATGTAGAAGGCCTCCCGTGGCAAACAAGGTGAAGGACAGGAAGCCGGGCTTAGTGAAGGAGAAGGGTATTGCTAGGTTCCATTAAATAATGCGGTGTTTTCTGGAACCTCCCAGATGGTACACACAAATAAACACACACACATTTAAATATATATAGGTTAAACCCTTTGTTACACTGCATGAATTAAAGAAAAAAAGCCTGAAGTGCACAATCATGTACGTCCTGCACCCCATACATCATTGGAGATAACTTTCGGACTAAAACGTAAGTACGTAACTAAACCGTTAGCAGGTGCGCAACCACGTACAGGTTTGGGGTTGGGATCCCAAAACCCCACTGGAAAACATAATATAACAAGAACAACCAGAATGCAAAATGCATTGAGGTTTCGATGACTTCAGTGCACTAGACTTCTGCTTGTTAGTATAACCAGAACTAGCTTTACAATAACACTATGACATGATAACTACAGGTCAGTCTACTGTACGTGGCTATACACACCTCCACCAAAAACAATAGGGCTATTGTATTCAATTTTATGAATCCATACACCAAGTATAAGAGGTATCAACGATTTCCATCTTTAGATATCATGTAAAAGGTTTTTCAGAGTTTGACCTCTGGTGACCTATAGATTTGACCTCACAAGCAATAGGATTCTTGTACTCAATATGGCAAATCCATATACCATGTTTGAAAAGTATCCATGACTTCTACCATGAGAAATCACGGTTTTGAAGGTTTTCAGGCCTCGACAAATATTTTTAAAAGTACTCGCTATTTGGCGACCCAACTAAAATTCTACTCGCCAAATTTCACTGGCAAGTAGGCCTATGATTGATGTTAAAGTCTCCAAAGTACAGATGTACAACATCAATACTTTCTATGAACAAAGGTTAGGCAGTTAGCCAGATACATGGTGGTACGTAATCGCGCATTGGAAAGTCATGTTTCTTTGCAGTATGAAATTTAACCTTTTTCCAACAAAAGTATACTTTTGGTGGAAAAAGGTTAAATTTCACTTATAAGTGTTGAACAAAGTAAAATATGTCGCAGAATCATAAATAAGCATGGTATGCACCCTGTACTGTCGTAAACAATTAAAAGTAAAACGTCTGTAAAAACACTACGAAGATAGCTTGGCTTCTGTTACATTATGGCTCCTATATTACTAGGTATATACTATATACAGTAGCTTCGTGTGCGCGAGTCCAAAGCCTATACAGTACCTTACTGCTACTTTGAACCGCTACTCGACTAGCGCGACTTCGTACATTTGCCCCGTTATGTATCTTGTCTTTTAGCTGCAGATTGATGCGCGAAAGATATCGCTATTATTTACTCCATTACACTGCCTAAATCAAAGCGATTTTTTATTCAATGAAAATCTGAGGTAAAAGCATCTATCTTCCAAAAAACCTAGCAGCAACAACATCAAACTTGTCTCAAAACTCCTTAAATTGTACTGTACTTTGCGAATTATGACTGATAGCCAGTAGGAAAATGCCTTAAGAAATAATGAAGGAGATGTTTTGCCATCTTAAGTGTATTTGGTATTCTGACTCGTATTCTTCACGTTGTTGTGTTAACGAACCCTATTCTACCCAACCGTTGCTGGCCTAGACAACATAAAATTGCTCACAGCCTCACAGGCCTACCCAGGTTTGTTCGAGTTGTCCCATAATCGTGACGAAAGTCGACGTTACTTCTAAGGTCTAGCTATGCTGAAACTGGTGAAGAGACTACACAAATTGAGATTAACAGCCGATCCAGACAAAAGCCGTTAAGACCGTTTTACACAATTATATCGCATTGAGATTGGTCATCGTAAAAAATGTAACTAGACGAACTGTTAAAGGCATTGAAGACTCGCCCAAACCGCGTGCCGCTCTCTGAAAAGGTTTCACATTCTGTTGCTTGCAAGTCGAGTTTTGTTCGTGTCGCTACAAAATGCAGACAATAACGAAACGTGATACCTTGTTATCTTTTATCTAGACCTGAGATGTCCATCGCTGTATCGTTTGTACACTGTGTTGTGGGTATTGACCGTAGCTGTATGTATTGGCAGTACACTAGTGTCTAATTACCGACGGTAGCAAGCCGTGTGTGTATTTTCTGGGATCGATGGTGGTGTCTAACATTTCTGTTACACCTCATTCGAAACTAGGTCAGATTACCGGCATGAGACGTTTCTTTGTGCGCGAGTCTTCACAGTTTTATAAACGCTGCCTGGTCACAACGAACTACACCCAACCTGAAATAACTACGACGAAAACGTCCAATAGAACCGCCGTACTACAAAGTACACCGGCACGTTGTAGCCAATGCAAATATGTTCGAGTTTTCAGTTTTGAGGTTTAGATTCTATGGATGACCATGAGCTCATTTCCAATTGCCAATAGCCTCCTATTCGTATGAGGCGTAATGACATGTTATCTGATAGGCTGGTTAGTGGGAGATACAGTAGCTTATAAAACAAGGTTTCCACAATTTAGCGTCTGTTGAACCCAACTGACCTTTGACCTCAATAAAATCTTGTATTGAACGTGTACCAACTACATACTAAATATGAGATTCGTCCAACCTTCCCTTCTTGAGTTATCGTGTTTACAAGGTTTTCATAATTTGACCTCTAGTGACCGCAAATGGACTTGGACCTCCACCAAAAAATAATAGGGATCTTGAACTCAATGTGGTATTTCTTCACACGAAATGCGAGATTGATCCAAGCTTTCCTTCTTGAGATATCGTTTTTACAATGTTTACTCAATTTGACCCCGGGTGACCCCAAATGACCTTTGATCTCCACTAAAAACTATAGGCTTTTGCACCTAAATGTGGTACTCATATACACCAAATATTAGATTGGTCCAAGCTTCCGTTCTTGAGATATCGTGTTTACAAGCGAGGCGTCACACACATACACACACACATACACACGCACTCACTCTCTGCCTGCACGAATGCGTAGGTTACGATTATCATCGAAACAAAAAAGAAAACAAAAATCCGATAGCGTAAATATAAAAATATGCAACATGCACGTATGGTACAAGCTAAACATTTTTCAACATTGTCTCATAAGTTGCAAAATATAGAACCACTTTGTTTGTACCTAAGGAATCCCCCCCCCCCCCACCCACATTTTATCAAAATTTCTCACTGGGAAGGGACTATACGTCGCTTGTTCGCCTCGCGGAAGTGATTACATCTCAACACCCCCTAGACCCCGCGCGTACAAAACTGTTGATTCTTATAGAATACCAAATATATTATAATCACTTAATTGTTGGTTGTATCGAAAGAACGGTATATGTAGGGCTAATTAGGCTCACATCGAGAGTTCGATATTTTTTCTTGGTTGGGGGGGGGGGGACAAAATTTGGCATAGGGAGGTGTCTAAAAGCGTCAATCACTATATCAAATTTAGTTTGTTCTAAAATATCTAGTTCTGTGCTTATGGTTAATAAGGAAACCTAGCTCTGAGAATTGATTACATAGTGCTATAAAAGCAAGTTATCCAATAGCATATCATATATACCATAGCTATTTATTTTTCTGTTTGCCAAGTTTTGCCGACCCCTTTCGTCCTGAAAATGTCTGGTGGGGGAGGGGATTTCCCTTTCCTCTAGCTGTTTCTCTCTGTAGCAGGATTTCCTTTTCTTACTTTTCGTACTATAACCAGAGTTTCATTTTCTTAACGGCAAACCTGCATTGGCCAAAGGTAGCCTTTGTTACTGCAACCTTCGAGCTGCCACAAAATTGCGGTATAAAACAATCAAATCACCTTCGAACTCTCAATGATGAAATAATGGTTTGTAAAGTTGACTGACTCAAAGTCATCTTGAATCCTGTGAATTGCGCACTCACGGATGTCAAGGAGATAGGATACGCTTGGCCATTGCAATACATTGACATATCTTTTCTTGTTCCATCTATTGCTCACGTTGTTACTATAAGCTTCTCGTTGAAACTGTACTCTCTGCGACCTTCTGTTGCCTTTCACGGATAACCTACTGTAATTAAGTAAACCAGTTGAGGTACGCAGTGTGAATAAATCAC
Source organism: Apostichopus parvimensis (assembly GCA_000934455.1). Lineage (NCBI taxonomy): Eukaryota > Metazoa > Echinodermata > Holothuroidea > Aspidochirotida > Stichopodidae > Apostichopus > Apostichopus parvimensis. The sequence continues at coordinate 17,369 of KN890523.1, forward strand.
TGTGAACTATTGTATGAAAATTAGTTTGTTAGCGTAGTAACTATTAGCATGGGCAACCTATCTGCGTCGTACTCAATCGCATTACAGGATATTAGGCTATGAAAGCCGTTAGTAACAGGGAATTCCCAAAGGCCTTACGTTAAAAGTGTAAATGTGCTAACCAAATACATCAGTTTTGTGCATGGGAGAAATATGCAACCCCCTCCCAACCCCTTCCCAATCCTACCCCTTCCCAACCCATCCCCTTCCCCCGTTTAAAAAAAATCATTACGAAGAAGAAGACAAAAAGGACAAGATTTAGCTACTGAGTTTGGACCTTAGTGTAAATTGCAGGATGGTTTCCAGGGGTTTATTGTGATCTTAATAGTCTCATTCATGGTAGTATAGTGTTACATATTTTGAAGAGTCAACGTTAATATCGAGAAGTAATTCGTAAATTGTTAATTTGCGCAAACGTGCATTACAGGGAATGTGGGAAAGTATAGAGGTACATGTTTTACTAGGAAGGGACAGGGTTGGGGCGGGGGGGGGGGGGGGGGGAACTGGGTACTTGTACATTATTTCCGGACCAATGATTTAGCACCATATTTTCGCTGACTGGATGCGCCTATTTAATGTAGGGGAGGCTTGTAAACATATCATGGTGGTATTGCGGTGTCTGATCCAGCCAGCATAATGGATGACCCAGAAAGTAATCCGTATGTACATGAGATTCAATAATCGAATTAACCATATTATAAATGGGATACTTGGGGGGGGGGGGGTGGTGCTGGAGAGACATACTAGGAGAATGGGAGGGGGGTGGATATCATCGCTAACAGATTAAGAAAATTCATGTTTTTCTATCTGAAAACCTGCATGATACTACTCATAAAACACATACACACAATTTCCAATAATTGTTTCTTGTTTCGACTCATAGCAAGGTAACATGATTATTACAATCATAGAAAACTGTCAGCTTGATAAATTAAGTAATGAATTTAGTTGAAACTATCGATTGAAATCTTGCTTTGGGTGTCTGATCAAAAGTGCACGCTCCCAATCTTGCTTTCTGAATATGCCTTTCACGAGGTGCTTTTAGTTGACCAAACATTCAGGCTTGGTGACAATGAGCGGGCAAATCTATTTCGCAATAAGTTATCCCAAGCGAAAATCACTTTGTTATTGAAAAGTAACAAAAGGAACTCTGCGCAAGCGTGACCTTACAACTTTCCGTAGATACAACGTCTCCATTGGGCAACGTACTACGATATGAATATTCACGTCTAAACTTGGCTCTCTCTATGTCAATTCTTTCTACACATTATGCAAGGCTGCGTGACTTTTGATCTTTGAATGTTTGCAGGCCTTGCGTTGTTGATAAAAGTGTTAAGAGAGAATCTCGGAAAGAGATAAGAGCTGGAATATAAGTCAGTATTTGGCAGATTACAAGTCACAACGAAAGTCGGCGGTTCACAGGAAAAGACACCGCACTAGAAAAAGGAATTTTTAAGTTGCAAGGAAAAACCGTCGCCATGAAGTACTGTATACTTCTCCTCGTTGTGGCTACAGCTCTTGGTGGTATGTACATTTTAGTTCTCTTTTCTAATGTTTTTTTTCAAAATACTTTTTAAATTTATAAACACTAATTTCTCTGCAATTAAAGGGTCATATAACCCAGGCCTCTAACATTTTGTATGAAATAATCGGCTTGGACGAATCTCTCAATTACGTTCTCAATTATGTTTCCTTTGTTTTTCGATGTGTTCAATTTATTGTGATCTATTGGATGAAAGAAAATTAAGAAATGATGTTATATATGTTTCATAGATTCGGTATAAATGTCTCACTTCAGGCTCCTTGTGCTATATTTATTTTACTTGCTTGATACATCCATAAATGATTTTCCAGTGATATTTTGTTGATAGTCGCTATTAGTAAGGACAATTGAGCAAAGAGAAGGCAAATGACGTAAGAGGGTTGAAATCGGGTAGTGGTGGTGAAGGGGAGGGGGCTGGAATACAGATCAAACCAGGTGTAGTGCCGGGAGCGGGCATTCAAAGTTCAATTAAATGCGAACAGAAGCAACACGCTTTCTAACCGAAGTGCTCATTTGCAGTCCAACCTTATGCCCCTTTCTACCAATTGGTTGGGCTACTCATGTCAGTGATCGTTGTTCGATGCTGCGTTTAAATGTGCCACACATTAATTTTAGGCCTAAATACCAGACTTGCAAAGGTTGTTATGGTTTACTGACTTTTTTATTTTTGTCCTGTTTCTCTGAATCATTGCCAAATTGTTGAATGAAAGGTTGACCTTCATACTGTTTCCATGTTATACTGATATTTCATATGTTTTGCTCGTTTTTGTTACTACGCATGCGTAGAGAAGTTTAACTTTTCTGGGAGAGATTGTATGCAAATTTGCGGTCTCTCTGAGCCAGCTGTTTGTCATGTGACTGGTCTTGAATTGAACAAAGCACCTCCGTGAATTGCGTAGTAACAAAATATGGCAACTTATTCCAGCGTTAGTCAAGAGCGACAGATTGTAGGGGAATGATTTCTTCTGATTGTATGGAGGTAAATGGATAGGGATTTAGGGGAGCCTAAGGAACAATCAGTCGAATAAACTTAAAGAAGTTACAATTTGGACTACCCTTCGAGACAAAGTCAAAGTTCTATACACACTGTTAGGAACGTAGTGTAACTTAGCAATAGAATTAACACACACAAAACTACGTAATAAAATGTTTTACGTGTGGGCTACTTCATGAAAGTGGCGATTCAAATAAACCAGTTCTTCCACAAGTAAATTGTAGCGTAGGCCTATTTTCATATGTGTCTTAATAAAAATAGATGTTAGTTTCAACCTTAAGAGTGAAAGGTTTGAACCAGAGGTTACTTACTACTGTCGAAAATGTCAATATTTTAGGTGAAGTGAAACACACAATGGCCCTGATAGTACTTTTCATTGCTTAAAAATTCTTACCTGTAACTTAGACATTTTATAGGAGGATGAAATAGTAATTGGATAGTTAACCATCTAACAACTTTCCTAGGGAAAACCATTGAATTCCAAGATGAATCAAAGTTTATTTAATTTTGATCCACCAAAACATATTTACCAACCAACTGTTGGTTTGAGGTTTGGACCTAACTGGTAGTATAATGCTTTGTGTTCTTACCCAAGTATTTTGTTCGGTACGTCTCGGAACAAATTCTGTTCTTATTTTGATTTGGTGTGTTTAACTGCAGTACAACAATTTTATGTTTATAACATCCTTGAACCTTTCTTTGTATGAGGTTATTTTAAATCTGACACTAAGAACAAACAGTTGTATTGATGTTATTACTGAGGGATCACAGCTTATTTTTTAGTAATTTATCCCATTGCAACATAGATGCAAGTCACTTAGCAGATTGCTACACAATTTGTATGTTGCAACTTTGTAAACGCTAAAACATAATAGTTCCAATACTTTAAGAGATCCATATTTATTTCAGTGTCTCTCCTAAATCAACAGGCACTTGAATTTATTGTGACAAGTGCAAGAGACGACCTCAGATTTGAATAAAATAAAAAAACCTTCCAGTTTAAAAATTTCCCAATGGTACAGTGTTTGTGTGTCAGCAAAAAGAGGTTTCAAATTTTAAACCTCCTGTAATCGTTTGCTGGGCTAGTCCCCCACTTCCCCAGTTAAGTTGGCTGCTCTAGTTTAAGTCTTCCATACCATTCTACGAGTATTACATTTGAGGTGCTCCTATCACTGCAAGTCTAGTTAATAATTGGCTGGTCCAATTAAGAGCATTTTCAAAACATTCCATATAATTCCATGCTATGAAGCACTCCTCCCACTGCAAGACTTTACTATCCTTAATAGTCAGTGGCGGAGCTAGGGGTATTGGTCAGGGGGGGCAAGAATAGCCTGTAGGGGCGCTTTCGACACTATCTAAGCGGAGCGCCACCATTGGTTGGCGCGGAGCGTACAGAAATTTTTTGAGTAAAGATACACTCTAGATCGCCGGAAATGACACTTTCCGGGCCTTGCTAATTTGCAGATAAACGAAGAATAAGTAGGTGTTATCGCCATTTTGTCAGAAAATTACACCAACAAAATGTGACAAATGTCAATAGGTAGATGAGAGCGCAATAAAAAAGTCAATAATCGCAAATAAGTAGAAAGTGGTAAAAAGCTGAAAAGGGCGCCAGCAGTCCATTTGAGTCCGTCAGGGGGGGCATCCGCCCCCCCTGACTGTATGGACGCTCCGCTACTGTTAATAGTTATATCAGGTGTATTCTTTGCAGAAAAGGGTGATTGTTTCATGGAAGTGAGAATTGAGAAACATAAAATGAAATTACAATTTTTTGTACTATGTCACTGTTGTAAAGTTGCTTCTAAGAGGTCTCAATTTCTATTAAATTAATAGGTGCTTTTCAGAGAATTTTCACAAGTACTTATAATAACACAAACAAAAGTAAGATTAACTCTTGTATATTGTAATATGATTAGTCGATGAATTAAAAAATTTACTCCATGTCCCACTTTTCTTTTTAATTCCTCAGTGCCAATCATCCAAGATGCTGAAGATGTGCAATGTAACAGTAAGT
>KN890524.1:4275-21941 GCA_000934455.1 Apostichopus parvimensis
ACATGAAGACCACTAACAGCTTAGCTCACTGATCACTAATACACAAAAGAGTTTTGTACAAATGTCTTTGTTTTTTCTCTTTTTTGCCCTTTTCTATGGGGGGAGGGGAAGGGGCATGATTGTGTTTGTGTAGCTTATATCATCCATTCTCTAAAGCTGGTATACAGGTTACACAAAATTAACCACATCCTGTACTTGAATAAAAGCTGAAATATGTTTTGTTTCTAAATTATAGACTGCCGTTGTGACCCCAGACAGCAGCATGCTATGGTATATTCACAACTACTGATACATCTACCCAGACAGCAGTATGCTATGTTATATTCACTACTTCTGATACATCTACCCCAGACAGCAGCATGCTATGGTATATTCACTACTACTGATACATATACCCCAGACAGCAGTATGCTATGGTATATTCACTACTACTGATACATCTACCCCACACAGTAGCATGCTATGTTATATTCACTACTACTGATACATCTACCCCACACAGTAGCATGCTATGTTATATTCACTACTACTGATACATCTATCCCACACAGCAGCATGCTATGGTATATTCACTACTACTGATACACCTACCCAGACAGCAGTATGCTATGGTATATTCACTACTACTGATACATCTACCCCACACAGTAGCATGCTATGGTATATTTACTACTACTGATACATCTACCCCACACAGCAGTATGCTATGGTTTGTTCACTACTACTGATACATCTACCCCAGACAGCAGTATGCTATGGTATATTCACTACTACTGATACACCTACAACAGACAGCAGTATGCTATGTTATATTCACTACTGTGATACACCCTATCCCACACAGCAGCATGATATGGTAGTATATTCACTACTACTGATACATCAGCATGCAGCATTTTCCAACTAAGCTTTTACTCTTCCACCATTGGATAAGTGATTTGACAGACAGGCCACAAAGGAGCAGCATATCCATATTTAATGAAGGAAACTAAATACACTCACCATGTCACTGTCTTCTCGGTAAGGTAGATGCATAGAGAAATGCCTCATGAATAAAATTATCACCACAAAGTAGAGCATACAGATGATAGTATGAGCCCAGAGTTTACCTGAACTGAAGGATAAAGAAAAAAAATGAGGTTATTAACAAGAAACAAGTCGAATAATAACACTTAATTTTAATAAGATTTAATGAAATGAACATGTGGTACTTTTAATCCCTCCCCCCCCCAATTAATCAGAGGTGTAATAATCTGTTAAAGACATATTGCTGTGACTGACATTATTCACACAGGTTGATAAAGCTTCTCATTTATTTGGTACACATTTTCTATCATTTTTACTTTACAGTATCGTTGCCTACAGGAATCAATTCACCTTGTAGTAATTAAATTAAACTCATTCTGCAATTAGGGAAATTCCATACAAGAGCAAATACCCAGTTCTCAAGAACTAACATTTTTTTCTCTCACTTAAATGCAGCTGCAAGGTAAAGGTACATTGTGTTTCCCCTTCTTAGTTATATCATTCAATCCAAATGCAATTATGCATTATAGTATATATGCATACCTTATTGGCAAGTTTATTATCAATAACATTTTATTTACCCTGCAATTTGGAAAATTTATACTCAGAGAATTATTTACTGTTTCTAATGTGCATTATAATTTTTCAGGTTAATAAATTTTGTTTGTCATACAACAATGAAAGCAAACTAGAGTTCTCTTTCACTGTGATGTAATAATGATAAGAGTTCTACACATCGTTCACTCTGTGTTCTATTGTGTCGATTTTGGAGAACATTTGGTAGTTGTTTGATGTTCAATTCCTAACGGACTTGTATCCTTTAGCAACACTGCCAAGTACCATCAAAAGGCTGTCACTCATATACGTAAGCACACACCCTTCAGTGGGTTACGCATACATCACAAATTCATACAAGTAAAATGATAGCAGCAAAGGGCATCTGATTTGAATTTCACTGTGTACATTTAACCTGCCTGTTTTGATAAACTGTATAACCTAAGGATATAATCAGCTGCTTGATGTCTTATTGCAGAAAAATCCTTTTTTAACAGTTCTAACAATTGAAAGCTTTTAGAATTTAAGGATTTTGACCAAGGGTATTCTGACTTGAAATCTATCCACGGAAGGTTTATTGAACCAAAGCAAGAAAGTCTTGGTTTTAAATCATTCTTTAAAATATTCACACTCTTTTAGTTTACTTACATTAAAAAATACTGTGCATCAAATAAATGCATATGAACTATAAACACAGTCCTATGATTACAAGGTATATACATATACATATATTAGGTCAAATCATGTAGAAAAGAGGCACTCCAAGTCTCAAACCCATCTATTTATTAACCTGTCTGTTTTCATCACTTCAAATAAACCTCTCTCATCTCCTTAAGCCATACTACCCACTTCACAACAACTTAGTTATGTCTAAAAGGGTAAAATAGTTCCCCTCAAAAACAGGCCATCACATCAACATCCGTAATGATCATTTCAAGCATGTAGAGAAGAAAGTAAATTAAAACGCTGCAATAAATCAGAATAAATTCAAACATACAGCGGCACTTAAAACCAAACTAAGCCTTCCGTGGATGGATTTCAGGTCGGGATATTCTGGTTCATAAATCCTTAAACCTTTAAGACGTCAATTACGATATTGTTAAAATCTTAAAAGGTTAATTCCGCACCAAGACAGCTAGCAGGGGACTATGTCTTTAGGTCATATAGATAAGCTGTTCAACTGATAAGTTGATCAAGTCAGGCAGGTAAATTACTTCTACATGGCATTTAAACGTGTAAAGTTAGATCACTTTATATCTGTCTTAGCTAGGAGTGTCCACAGCCATTCCAAACAGTTGTTCATGAAGAAGGGGGAATGGGAAGTAGGGAGGGGGAGGGGAGGGGGAGGGGGAGAGATCTGAGGAATACATCTTGATGGCAGGAACAGGCCAGCTCAGGAAGAAATGAAGGCATGAAAATTCTACACTTAATTTCACTAATGCAATCTGAAGACAACAATGAAACTGTTGTATAATTTAATATTCATAAATGTTTGGAAACGATTTGAGTTTAAGGACAAATCCTGTAGTAAATAGATTTGGAATTGAATGTTTATTCTGGATGCCCACACCATAGTACCAATGATGGTTGTCAAAAGTGATGACCTTTCCCCTTCATATTGTCTGTGCTTTTCCTTTTATCTGTTGTTTTGTTTGATACATCTGACTGCCATCTTTCATTACCATATATACATATGGATTTTATGATTTATGATTTTTATGATTTTCATATAGCTGGATAAAAATTTAGAGAGTTAAAAAAAGAGTTAAATTTTCACCATGCCAGTGTCAACAAAAATGGCACCATAAAATCACGGAGGCAATTGAATGCATTTACACAACCGTCAACTGTTGGCTATGAACAACCGTGTTTGTAAAACATAAACAGGCAGCTGTACAAGCAGGAACCAAATCAGTGTGATTATAAACATTATAGATTAGTCAATTCTGATAAAAATAATCCCAAAAAACATAAGTTATACCATCCATCTGTTGAATGTGATCCCACTCCCTAAACATTAATCACTTATTTCACTATTTTCATCTATAAACAGGCCTAGAATTTCACAATTTATCCACTTGCTATAAAATTGTTCATGCTGCTTAAAACATCTCCTGGCTAAAATCAAGCTCTCACTTGCATTTTCCTGTATTACAACACACATCAGTTTATATTGTACAGGTTTTTGAGAGCTACCACATAATATTTGATGATAATAAGCAGTAAAACAGCCCTTATATATAAAGTGTGGAAAAGCATTGATTCTTTGACACTTGTTAACCCAACTTACCACTTTGTTTAAGTTCTTAATGTTCACTGGCAGAAAATTACCACTGCCTTGTTTTATTTTCTTCTACTGGCAAGTGGCAAAATTCACAGACATTTAGCCAGTTAATAGCCTCAATTTCCATGCCTGTCTATAAGGAGTTACTGAATGTGCTAAGACACTATGTTACTTCATGCAAGTGCCTTGTTTTTTCTACTGGCAAGCAGCAAAATCCACAGACATTTAGCCAGTTAATAGCCCCAATTTTGAGGCCTGTCTATAAGGAGTTACTGAATGTGCTAAGACACTATGTTACTTCATGCAAGTGCCTTGTTGTTTTTTCTACTAGCAAGCAGCAAAATCCACAGACATTTAGCCAGTTAATAGCCCCAATTTTGAGGCCTGTCTATAAGGAGTTACTGCATGTGTTATCATACTGTGTTACTTGGTTTCACACAATATTCATGATCACTTTTATCATTATATGAATACAAATAATTGTACTTTAACCATATGGAATGTTGAGTTCCTTCATACAATCATTGCAAGCAAAGAAGAATGTTCTTTTCTTCTCCTACAATAAAAGATGGAAGAAACCATTTTTCCATCTTTATTTCTACGATTTTTGCAAATAAAAGAAATTGATATATTTTCTACGATCTGTCATCAGTGGCATATATTGACATATTTTTCCCTCGTTTTTTTTTCTGCAAATAATTATGGTAATGTTTTTACTTTTCACTCCCTTATTTTTCTGTCAGGATATATCATTTCTGCCATCTTTTATGTCAATTCTGGGTATGAAATGAAAAAGTTTTAATCTTTGTGAACCTATAATATTCGGTTACCGTGCAAAAAACTACTACAATACTATCATTCAGTCTACATGCATTGAAAAGATGACGTAAATATGAAACTAATTGTTAATGATATGTGGTGACAACATTAGCAGTTCATTATCACATTGTACTATCCACTCCTAATGCACCTACTATTTTTACAGCTATCCTATATATACTGATATTGACAATTCGAGTCCACTGGCAGCTTTCAACAGCAATCAATCAATTTATGCAGCACACCACGACATACATACGTCAGCACAGAATGTAAACAAAACCATTTTCTTTTTCCCTCTAAATGTGTAATGTGGCTTTCTTTTCATTTCATCAGATTACGTGCAGTGATCGAGCCAATCGTACTTTTAGTAAAATGATGTTACGTTAAAATTTTCGAAATGCAGGAAAGCCACAGGCTGACAGGAACCCCAAGTTTGAAACCAACTGAAGTGACGAGAGATGACATGTTAGTTAAAACAGATGTTATATATAGAAACAGTTTAATACATGGGCATAAATCCAGCTGAAATAATTAACAAATTGTGTAAGAAGATTCAAATGATTTTAAATTCAATTACTAAAACATATTGTATATGTGCTTAGAATAATAGACTAGCAAGTGAAGGTTGCTGCTTACGGCCTTCAAGTTTAATTTCATGCCCTAGTCCTCCTCTCTGAAAAGAACATTTATTTCCCTAGTTTTTTCACACAAAAAATGACTCCTGAAGCCTCATAAAATGTTCAAAAGTTATTTTGTTCCACTTGAATATGGAGAAACACAAGCTGTTTAATTTCAAATCCACCCCTGAATCCTCCTGTTACTATAAAATGATTATCATCAAATTTAATATTCTAAAACCTAGAGAAGACAGGTCATACTCTATTAACATCTGCTGGTTCATCAGTGTTGAACTTTAAAATAATTTACTAGCATATCCATTATATAGTTTCTTGACAGGTTAGGACTAACATGCATAACAATTTAAGTTGAGCAAAATTTGATAAACAAGCTGGTTTAAATGGATTCCACGAAACAATTCCACTAATTAAGCGTGACATGTAAAAATGAGCAGCATTCTTAACTTTTAATAACAGTACTAGCCTAACTTAAAGCATCAGAGGTTTAAACATCTACCTTCGATGAAGATTGTCTTCAGGCAATCTCCAAAGAAAAGTTAGAAAAGAGGAAAATACATTGAAGAAATTGAGAGATCATCTTACTCAGTGGGTAAATTGGTGATGGTGGTTTTTCCAAAGTTGGCCTTTCCTATCTCCTGAGATCCAGATATGTTGATAGGCATGATAATCACCATTGAAATCACAGTTACCGTAGCAACCAAATAGATGAGATATCTCTGAAACTGAAGATACTGTACAGCATCTACTCCAGATTTACCTCTGATGTCATCATCACTGGACAAAAGCAAAAAAAAAAAGATATATTTCATAAACAGAGACTACTTGGAAGAATTTTACAGAAAATCTGTTTTATTTCAAAGAGGGGATGCCTTGGTCAGGATAAAGATATCACAATGCAAAGCAACATTCAAATGGGTGATTATTATAAAACTTAGCAGACAATTATGTAAATGAGGTACGATTTTTTTCTTTTTTAACTTGAGAGGGTGTGAAAAACTTTGATGAAGCCAAATGGCACATTTCATACTGCATGATCAAATGTATCCATGTAGTAGTGTAATTTTCCACTCATTTTCATTATGAAGACCCCTCCCCATTCCCCCACCTCTGCTAACCCCCTTCCAACTGTCTCTTATAACTGCTTTATCTTTCTCTATCATTTTTTCGGTCTTCCATTTAGATGAACAAAATTTGTATATTTCATCAGTGTCATTGCAGCATATTGAATAGCATACTGTACTTCTTATCTCATTTAGAGGAAAATAAATGATTTATTTCTACAAATCTTCAACTAATTTCAATTTCCTTCATCGCCAGTCTGTATCTATCATGATCAGCAAACTCTCGTCTTTACATAGCAAAATTTCTACCTGAATTTATTTAATCTAAAAGTAGTTAAAGCTAGAAATATCCATATATCTCAAAAATTGCAAGTTTCACCTTGAAATAGAATTTTTTTTTGCATACTTCATTTCCTAATATAATTAAAACAGTCAGAACCCAATCAAGACATTTAAAATAACCCAACAACTGTTTAATTATGATGTTACAGTAGCTCAAGGCAACCAATGGAGTTAGCTACAGTACCATTATAAGTATTTAGTTTGTGTATTACTAAAGCAAGCAGAGAGACGGTACGAATTCGATTTTTGGAAGAAACGTGATGATATCTGACGTGTCAAGAATGTCTGAAAAAATCAAATCAGGCTCTACTGCCTCGCCACAGAAGATCGAGAGAGAAGCCGTTTGAAATGTCTTCAGAAAAAAAATCAATTCCCGACTAAGAGGCCGGGATTCTAGAATGAGCAAAAAGTGATACCTACGTGATGCGGAAGAATGAAGGCACCCAACCGCAGAAACCCTGAAGAGAGATGGAATCAAACATAATGATTAAAAGGATCTATTAAAAACAGTCATGCAAAAAGCATATATAGTGTTTTTTTTATTTAAATTAAAATCTGACTTTGGATGTGGAATATGGGAATGGGGGAGGGAATGGGGAGGGGGGGTAAAATAAAATAAACAATTGACCTTTCCACTTTATAACCACACAGCAATAATGATACTGACCCACACATGAGCACCTCAAGCACTATGCAATAACATCTGTTGACTGATAGCTTTTACAGTTTATCTGTACCAATTAAACTATAAATTGTTAATAATTAAGCAACTTACATTGATGACTTCTGGAGAGAGTCAAAGGTATTGAAAGTTTAGTACTATATTTCCTGTTCAAAACAGGTTTAGATCCTATTCACCCATGAAAATTATTTAATTTTGCATAGAGGCTCAGGCAAGAAGAGAATTTGTTTAGTTGTTTGAGGCATTTAATTTGAATATTTCTCTCCTTAAATCTCATTCCAGCTGATATATGACACAAAATTAGAATCATTCCATTAGTCTGTCTTTTTTCAGACCTTCTGATTCATCCAGATTACAAGTTGATCATATATTTACAATGCTATTCACCAATGTCTCCAAGATGAATACATAGATGATACATGTGGTTCACATTTTTGTGTAGTATATCTTAGAAATGTCTGGGAAATTTTCAATACCTTCACAGTAGTACCCTTCAGTAAATCAATAATAATAGTACGTACGCATACACAGGCAGACATTTATGCTCTTTACAATATTAAAAACTCATTTTGACACATTCTGATCATGTAGTAAGGCTTAGTGTACAGCTAGGGCAACTCGGACATGTAATGTACTAAGGCTGTGTGTACAGCTAGGACATGTAATGTAGTGGCTGTGTGTACGGCAAGTCAACTCAGACATGTAATGTAGTAAGGCTGTGTGTATGGCGATGTCAACTCTATAATTAAAAATTATTTTATTTTGGAGTATGGTTGGCAATTTTAAAAAATGAACCTACCCAATATTACCCAAAATAAATTTACTCAATATTAATAAAAAATTGCAATTGATCCGATGTTTTCACCATATAAGGGCCATGATCACTGAGCATGCCTGGAGAGCATGACCATGCTATGTCTAACACAATGTCAAAATAGAAACAGATACTACACATGTTCTTCACCAACAGGCTGAGAGACGATGCACTCTTGCTTTTACGGACTCGTTCATCACATGCCCCCCAGCTGGTTATTTACACCAAGTAAAGTTAATGGAAACCTCATAAAGATCTGGGACAATCATCAAATAAAATGGATTTCAAATTAATTAGAGGTAAAACCAAGGTTTAAAATTGTTCACAAGAAAATGGGATCCATATACCTCATCCTCAGAACTCAAGTGTGTGATCAAACTTTAACTGTCATCAGAGAATTTGAGAAAATGCCACATGCCCTTAGGCTGCTGGCATTTAAAGATACGTGAGTGGTTAAGGCAAATGAGGCTATTAGAACTAGGTCAATTTTCGATGTCTCTGTTGATATGGTTTATTTGATTCTCAAAATCATTCAGTTCTGCAGAGGCAGAACAGATCCCAAGTGAAACAACCCTGACAGTCATTAATTGGGAACAACCCTGACAGTCATTAATTGGGAACAACCCTGACAGTCATTAATTGGGAACAACCCTGACAGTCATTAATTGGGAACAACCCTGACAGTCATTAATTGGGAACAACCCTGAGTCATTAATTGGGAACAACCCTGACAGTCATTAATTGGGAACAACCCTGACAGTCATTAATTGGGAACAACTCTGACAGTCATTAATTGGGAACAACCCTGACAGTCATTAATTGGGAACAACCCTGACAGTCATTAATTGGTAACAACCCTGACAGTCATTAATTGGGAACAACCCTGACAGTCATTAATTGGGAACAACCCTGACAGTCATTAATTGGTAACAACCCTGACAGTCATTAATTGGTAACAACCCTGACAGTCATTAATTGGGAACAACCCTGACAGTCATTAATTGGGAACAAACCCTGACAGTCATTACTTGGGAAAAACCCTGACAGTCATTACTTGGGAAAAACCCTGACAGTCATTAATTGATAACAACCCTGACAGTCATTAATTGATAACAACCCTGACAGTTATTAATTGGGAAGAACCCTGACAGTCATTAATTGGGAACAACCCTGACAGTCATTAATTGGGAACAACCCTGCTTCTGCTGGTCAGACAGCAGCTCAGGAAAACCAGGGAGTTGTTAAACAGATCCCAAGTGAAACAACCCTGACAGTCATTAATTGGGACAAAAACCCAGCCATGATTGTCGGCTTATAAACAGAGATCTTTTGTGAAGAACAACTCCCTGAAACAGCTAAGAAATATCTTGTTCCGTTTGGGAGATACCTTAGTTTAAAAGTAGTAAATTTTCTAAATCTGTGATGTCAAAGGGCCCTTAGGATCTGCAACCATTTACTTTCTCTTTGTTTTTCTGTTCATATTTTCACAGTAGAATGTGAACAGTGTTGACACAGAAACCAATGACATCATTAGGTCATATTAAGAGGTACAATCTTTAAGATTCAGCATTTGCAAAATCTATCGCTATTACAGAAAATAAACATTGTAATAAATAAAGAAAAACAATAATTGTAGCATATGTGACTCAATGATGTCATATTTTAGACTTGATCAAGTCTGTGTCCCTGTGTGTGAAGAAATGCTTAATTATGATATCTCCCAAATGGAATATCTCTTTTTTAGCTGTTTGGGGAAGTTGTTCATGACAGTTACCTCTATAACATGGATAGACCAATAATGATGGAAGGGGTTGTGTCTCCTGGCTTTAGAGCAGGGTTTCCCTAACTTTATCCCCCCACGAACCCCCTGTGGATATCAGAGTTGTCCACGAACCCCCAACTTTTCGAGAAACAATCCGAGTCATTATTATACTATAATACGCATAACAGCCTGTGTCTGTTTCATAATTCAGTTATTTATCACATGCACGGTACGGTGTTACTATGGCAACATATGCGTATGGAACGCGAAAAGAGTTTGTCGATAGGTGCGACTTTTGTACATTACTTAATTATATGATATATCAGATTTTAGTTCAACAAAATGTACTCTAGTTTTGACTTCTCACGAACCCCCTGGGATGGACTCATGCACCCCCTGGGGGTTCATGCGCCCCAGTTAGGGAACCCCTGCTTTAGAGGGTGGGGTGAGGAGGTTGGGGAGTTGTTTGTGATAGTTATCTCCATCACATAGATCATAGGTTGTGTCTCTTTTAACCTTTACTATATGACAGCTCTGGACAATCTCATTCAACCAGTAGGTAAAGAACACCACAAAATAGTTTCAAATGCAAAAGGATATGTGCCTAATGGCTCATTGAATATCTTGTTGACACTAAGCCTGGCGAACCCTGTTATTCCTTCGAGAAAAATCTCCCACACCTTTCTGGTTTCAAGTGTCCGGTGAGTGGGAAAATGATATGACCAAGACACATTTAAGATTTGGAAAAATTTCACTGTACGCAACAAGCAAAATCAATATTTTCAATATCACTTTGAATGCCGTTGACGACAGTTGAACCACTTTCAAACTGATTTCAATTCCTCCGACCTTTAGAAAAGATCCATCAGAATTAGACCCTTCAAAAATTAAAGATGACTTATATACCCATACCGGTTATAACTTTTCAGTAACTAATGGTTTTATGTTTCTGTTTGCAAACATATTTTTTATTCACTCTTTGAATTTATAATATGATAATTCCTTCACATCTAATTGCATTTAAGTTTTTCTTTGTTTGCCCCTTTATCAGCATCTCTATCTCTTTTGCTATTTGCGTAAGAGTTTCACAGAGCGAGTTATAAACATTTTGGACAGTGCATCGCTCAATGGCAGCGCCTTTATATGCAGCCTTAAAGTCATTTCGATACTGTCAGAATCTGATAAGAGAAATTGGGAAAGATTTTCCGGAGTAATAAAGAAAACCATAAATCAGTGGGGACTTTGACAGTTTGTGTCTAATCGGATTGCTTGAAGAAAAGTTTTTCTGTTTCATAACCATAAACTGCTTAACGCTATGTCTTCTCGTATTATTGTGAATTCAAAACTACTGACCGCCTCATGTGTTGGTACACTGTATGGATGTATAAATTCAGTTCATCCTCCTCAAGGTTTCTTTGAACTTGAAGTATTTAGTCAATTGCATATCTCAGGGGTATACAGTCGGTTCTCAAATTAATGAAGGAGGTATCGCAAGAGGGAAGGAGGAGGAACCTCATGGCTCAGCTTCATTAATAACTAATTAACAGAACTTTTGGATCATGTGCTCATGAACTTACTGAAATGGGTAGCTTTGGCTCTAAACTGATACAAACACCATGGTTTGAATATTCATATAGTTGCCATTTTAACAGAATATCAGGCTATCACCTGAAAATTTCAGACATTGTCAGCGTGATTGTTCTGTGATTCGATAATGCTCTAAACCAGTTAAGATTATGTAAATTAAATGAATCCTGAAGGAAGAAAGGAATTCTCTCCACTTACTCTGTCGTCTCTCTCCACTAGAGGATCACTGTCCGGATCGCTTACGTCTTGTGGGGTTCTACTGTGGTCTCCGAAAAACAGCCTGGTCCATCTGTTTCGAAAATATTACGAATCATGTCAAATAATTTGTAAAAGTGTTCAAAACAGCATGGCATGAAGAGATGCATGACTCCCCTGCATGTGTCTTTACCAGTCATTAATAACACATTTGTAAAAAAAATCTACAGTAAAACTCCAGATTAATCTGGATTAATCGAACCTCTTCTATCTGGATTCCAGATGATCCCGGCTTAGCATATCCAATTATTCCAGACTAATAATGCATGTGTACCATGCCGTGCTGTAAGCTTAATCTGCATTTACGTACATTTACCAGAGAAGGATTAAGAATGACACCCTTTTTCAGGACTGTGTTAAATACAACACATGGTACATTCCATTACAACAGTATAGCACAGAGAATTTGATTTTCCATTTGATCTTTGTTGCCTGACAACCGGACAACCTTTGGCCATGACTGGACAGATAATGTAGATTTTACCGGGAAAGTCCAGGAAAGAGATTTCTCAAGTTAGGTATAGTTATTTACGCAGTTGTAAAAGGAAGTCTAGCGTCGCTATAAACTTTCATCAATGTACCAAATTGGAAAGAAAAAAGATTCCTGCTAAATGTCCTTCATGATGCATCAAGTAACTATTTATGCAGAACCAAGGAAATTCATATTATGGTTTTCCAATATTAATGGATAACCTTTGAATATTGTGGACAGACTGTGAAGATATTAATGACTATGTACTGTACAGCTTTGAGTACTGCATTTCAGACAAAATCTTCCAAGTAGTAGGGGTAACATTAGTATTAATGACAACATTTGTTCAGCTTACGAGGGACAGGAAAATTTCCTTGCGTGCGATTTATGAAAAACAAAAGGTGGCATATTCTTTTTCTCTTTCAAGTGTAAACTATTAATTACAATATTGTAACTATCCTCATTTAATCAGCCCGTTGTCAACACCAAAATATCTCTGCATCTTTTCAAAACAAATGCACATAAATGCTATGCAAAGGAAGTCCAGACGTAACTTTCAGGAACATGTATTTTGTTTAGGGGTTTGTTTGTTTTAAAGAACATACTGTATTCATTTGCATGTAATGTCTTTTTCCAGGAATAAATAAACCAATTTGTATTTAATTGATTTGTTATCGTTTTCCTTCATTTTTGTCGCCATTTTTACAGCAAAATCTTGACCAATACCTCACCCTCTCCCTTAATACCTTCCATGCAAAATTTTGCAGCAAACGACATGCACTTACCAATACATACTCACACTGAAAGAGACGACGGATTATTCAACCTATTTCTATGACAAAGTAACGGAACAGCTGAATTTATTCTTTGTGCATTGCTTCCTGGAGTATAATGCGCACGATTGAAATATCAGAGCAAGCGTAATGCTTTCAGAACATGTGCGTCAATAAAACTGAATTTGATAATACGGACCAAGAAATGAAAGGCGAACCAAAATGTGAAAGGTTAAAATAAATGCAGGCAAACTCTTTCATGTCATTTTATAGCTATTGAAGGCTACTTGAAGCATCAACTGAAGATAGCAAATTAAGTAACAAGAAATCATAATTTGTGACTTCAATGTTAGGCTTTCATAACATTGAAGTATTAATGACGATGAGAACCAATCATATCACCAGACATTTGGAAGTGGGGGTGGGGGTTGGGGGACAGCAAAAAGACAGTACTTTGGTTGGTTGGTGGGGGTCACAGAATGCATGTAGTGCAAACTGGCTCTGAAGGATAGGCATCATCTCTGCTTGGGATCCAGGGTGATTGATGGGGGGGGGGGGGGGGGAGGGGGGCTTTCCGAACTTGCATCAGCAGAATTCAAGTCAGCAGAATTTTGGTGGTTGACCTAGCTAAGTACATTATAGTAAGTAGAAATAAAAAAGTTGTGTATCTTCCTGTTTTTTTTTCATTTTTGTTTAAAATGGCAAAGTTCATTCCCCTTCCCCTTCCCCTTCCCACTGAGGACACTCAAATGTTTCAAAAGGAATATTCTCCTCTCAGATGCTTTCAAATATGTTGTACATGGCACAATAATTTCCAAACATATGTGTGATAGGCAATTAATTTTGTTAAATAGAGAAAACAAAAATATTAAGAGAAAGGAAATGAGAATGCAGTTCTTATTAATCTCTTCAATGAATTAAGTAATATAATGGACATAATGAGAAACTAAATGTTTATAGAAACATGTCGACTAAAAGACGCCTCACAAATCTAAGTGTCTCTTTGATATTCTTGACCTGCATTTCTTTCCAAAGCTAATCACCAGCAAATGCCCAGATGGGTTCAAGAACAGCGAACTCACAGCTAAGGTTAAGTCAAAACTCCTGATATTTTTCCATATATTGTTTGCATAGTGAGGAATTTTTCCTTTGTTTGCACAGAAATACAAAACTTACCTGATTTGCATATATGGGAATGTCAGACTTACAGACACAACCACTCTGTCCTGGCAGAGAGGTATGCTTGCAAGAAGTCAGGTAAAGTTTAAGCACATTTTTTAATTGGAGGCTTTGATCTCTGAAACGTCTTTTCTAGAAAAAAAGTTCTATTCTACAAAAAATATTTAAAAGTTGATTACATTTTTAGGGAGACCTTGGCTTCACATAGTTACATGCTTGAGCAAATGTAAGGGAATTTTTGCAGCTCGAATATGTTTTTTTTAGAGTTGTCCTCTTCGAGTGACCTGCACATATATTTATGTATTGGCAGGAGGGGGGGGGGGGTTGTTAAGAGAAAGATGGGGGGACTGCTCCAATATCAAGGTATCCCTTCAAACTCAACTAAAAGGAGGTGGTATTTCATTAGCATTATGTGAATGTATATAAAGACAGAGAGAAAAAAACAAAAGAAAAATGTGCATAGTTAGAAAAGTTAATTGGTTAATACACCTGCATAAATAAGAAAGCCACCTGTGAGAAATCATTAATGGACAGATGCCTACAACCTGTAAGACAAAGGCAACTACCATGTGTCAATGTGTATGTATGGATGTGTGTGTATGTATGTGTATATGCATATACATACACACATCTGACTCACACTTGACTTCAAATTGGTTAAATAAAAGTCTATTTGGTACTATTTTTGCAATTGTTTTTGTCTATGGTTGCCTTTCCTACAAATGCATCTACTGTAGATATCCATCTATGTCTACATAGACATCTATATATATAATATACATATATATAAACATATATATATATATATGTCAAACTTTTCATAGTCCTATATGCTTTAAATTCTTTGGATTTTTAGTTTTGGAGTTTCATTTTAAAACAGTGAAAAACCAACTACAGTGTTATCAATTTTTCTTCTGTATTACAAAATTAAGTTTCATCCAAAGTGGTAATTTATACCCTGCTCTTGAATATTCATTGATAATTTATCTGCAAGTAGGATCTCCTTTGCTAACAGCATATTTTCCCCTTTGTTCTGCTTTTGAGAAAAAATTTCATGAAAAGTAATGAAAGACAAACTCATCTTCAATTTTTTTTATGATTCTAGGATAAGCAGCTTTTTGATTAACATTATTATTTGTCAGATAAAAGTTAAAGGAGGAAGACTTGATATACCAGTGATTACATGGTCATCTAATATGAAATGCAATTTTTCACTGATTTGTTCAGCTAGATGCTGACAACAGTAAGCACAGATAAGTAGTATTAACATGATTGATGTTTCTACTGGAAATCTTTGAGAACCCTTGAAACAGACCTGTAATATCATTTTACACATTACTGTGTGTTTAATATCGCCTGACCGACATATACAGGAGTAGGAGTAATGTAGGAGTAAAGTTTCATACCACTGTTTGGTTTCATTGCTTATACTAAGAAGGATAGTGATTTAAAAGGCCGCTTAATGTCATTTCATTTCATTTATATGTTTTTTTCACAACACAGTACAACGAATAAGTCAAAATAAATAAGAATAACAGATGTGAAAGGTAGTGTTCTATAAACTTTGTAGGCTTGGTGAGTAGAAAACTCCCTGTCAGTAGGTAACATTACTCTTGCAGGCCAGGATAATTTGCCCAAAAGTAACTTGCCTTTCATATTACTGTTTTAGTCAATGATCAGATTTCAAAATGACATCTTGGTCAAAATGAAGTAGTTAAACGACAGGGGTGTATATTTGTTTTAAAATTCAAAGATATTCAAGGTATTACATAGAGGAGTAGTATTTGAATCCCTTCTGTTGTATTATTGTTATTGTTGTTGTTATTATTATTGTTATTATTATTGTTTTTGTTGTGATCGTCGTCACTGTTTGTCCTTTTCTGTATGTTATACTTTGTATTGAACTTCCAAAAAATTTTCATTCTTGATATATATATCTGACTGTCAATCATGCTCTGTTATTTAATTATTAATTTGGGAATCAGTAACAAAAGTTAATATGGGAATGGAATGAAATAAGAAAAGAAAACAGATTTTAATGATTTAGTAAGACTTCAATGCATGAATTGGGATCAGAAGAATGTTTAGTTGTTGAATGTTCCAATATTATAATGTTAGTAATTAACAATCTACCTCCACCGAAAGAACAATATTTTGGAAAAAACTTACCGTCATTGGTAGAAGATCACAGTGATTGGAAGTTAAACACAAAAGCAGTAAATAAGATATTAATGTCAAACGTTTTATGAATGCTCTGATGAATCTTGAACTAAATTGAAATTGTTGCTGAAATTGTTTTGATCAATTACTGCATATTTGTCATCAGTCAACCTCATACTGGTGTCTAACGTAAATATTTCCCATTGTAAAACATTTCGATATATGTTTACCCATCTGCCTTCTGTGAAAAGCTTGACTTTTGTCTAAATTGTATAGTTAATTTTGTCAGTGACAGAATCTTACAAATTCATTGTTCCCAAACTTTACATGAATACACAAAGACAAAAGGTTGATTGTTAAAAATATTAATTATAAAATAAAAGAGAAAATAAACAGAGGTACAATAACCCTATAGTGTTGTAACTCTAGTTATAGTTCATTAGTGGATGAGGTTTAAAAATGAAATATAAGTAAATTAGGATAACTATTTACGAATTATACTTGACCCCCTCTATCTAACCCTCCCCATCCCTTCTCCTTCCCATTCTGAATTATCTATGTCTTTACATCCCCAGCTGCCTCTCCATAATACACCTATCACACTTTGTAAAGGGGAGAAGTTGGATAAAGATTCACATCTACATTAAATGATGGTATTTGAGATTCAATGCAAATATTTGTGGTTTGTATACCACTGAACAAAACTTAACAAAATACCCAATAGAGATGCAGTTAGGAAAGAGTAACTAGTGTATTTAATATAAATCAATTGTATTAAATCCATTATAAACAATGGTTGCTGATGATTCAAGTGTATTAGTGACAGTAACTAGTAGGTATACAAAAATATATCTATCTACAAGGATGATAATGCACAATATTGTGGTGAAATGATGTCAAATAGAAATGGAATATTGGACAAGATGCAAATCTATCCAGATGAGAATGCTCATGTTATGAGGAGACAGGTAAGTTGATGAAACAAACTATACTTCAGAGTAATTGTATAGTAATCAATACATGAACAGTCCTGACAAGAATCCCCCCATTAATTATCAATTCCCAAACTCTCTGCTTTCTTTTCCCAATCTCCACTTGCCTACAGCTTTGGCAATAGCTAAAGCCACTGAAATTTGTTTCCCTGCATCCAGTGTTGGTTATTGAACATGTACTTAGACTAATATTGTTCGTTTCTCATGCAGGGTTGAATGAACCCCTGAGGGGACTACATAAGACTATTAAATTGGATTTAAT